>JARHVA010008169.1:225000-412500 GCA_037957365.1 Torreya grandis
GTATATACATATATATGTATATATACATATATATGTATGTATGTATATATACATACATACATATATATATATGTATGTATATATATGTATATATACATATGTATGTATACATCTATATATATACATATGTATATATATACATATACATATATACACATATATATGTGTACACATATATATGTGTATATATGTATATGTATATATATACATATGTATATGTATATATATACATATGTATATGTATATATATACATATGTATATGTATATATATACATATGTATATGTATATATGTACACATATATATGTGTATACATATATATCTGTATATATATACATATGTATATATATATATATATACATATGTATATATGTGTGTGTGTGTGTGTGTGTGTATATGTGTATATGTGTGTGTGTATATATATATATATATATATATATATATATATATATATATATATATATATATATATATATATATATGTATATATATGTATATGTATATATATATAGCTCCTACTCCACTAGATCCTCCTCCCCAACCTCCTCCATCTCCACACCTCCCACATCCTAGTGAGGTCATACTACCCTCTCTTGCCTCATTCATAGTTGATTTGACCACCAAAATGAATATGCCAAAGTAGCTCCTGCATCATCCACATATCTAGCCACTAGTTCCTACTCTAATCCTTTTTATGGCTCAATGTAGTGGGCCTTTGGTAACCTAGTTTCTATGTCATCCCTCCCATATAGTTGAGATGCCTTCAGGACACCCTATATCAATCAAAACTATCTCCACACCCTCTCAAACTAGAAATACTCTAGGTGGTCCACTCTCTGCCTCTTTAGCCACCTATCTAGTTGTCTCCTTGATAGCTCTTCCTCCACCCCAGGCCATGTTAAAAACTTTAGATATGACCTCCAAATAACATCCCCCTCTTTTAATCTATCCAACACCCATTAATAGTATGCAATGTCTCATTTAAATCCATCTATATAAAGTCTGATAAGGTCTTCCTTCCACTCAAGGAAGCCCACACTGTACACTCTCTAATGTCACCATGCCCACAGAGTGCTAAGTAGACATACTACTCTAATGTGCTCATATGCCCAGCACTATAAAACAAAGGTAACATCCAACCCAAACCATCATTATGTCCTTCATCCCCATAACTCATTATATACCTATGCAAGAAGAGTAGGAGCCCACATAAATATAATGTGATGCTCCCACATACCTATCACTACACTTGTCAAACTCCAAGGAAATTAGCCTCCCCCTAAATCTGGTAATGCATAGCAGGATATGGCTAGCATCATCATAGTCATCACTAGCCTCCACTCCATATCCTCCTTATACATCCCCTCAAACACAAATCCCCTAATCGTGAAGGTGATGTCTAATGCATCCTCTCCATATAATCATGATAGCACCATTACATGTCCCCTCTCATTGACTAGTATTATCACTACACCCTATACTAGCAACCATAATATATGATAGATGTCCACCATCATGGTAATCTTCCCAGTCATTATCTAGAAGGTCCATGTGGCTACATCTCACTACTCTAACAATGCTACCAAAATCCCCACATCTCTATGCACCTGGTGATAGTGTAGCAAACCTATAAAATTGATAGCCTCTAGATGTTCTCAGTCATCATCACTCATATGATCATGTAATCACTCCAAGAGTGGTGGAAGCTAGTCTTGTATCATAATTCATGTTCATGCTTATAATTGTAGGTTAGCTTCAGTACCTTTCTTTCTTATGCTCCTAAGTTTTCTCAACCTTTTTTTATACTAGTTTAAATCATCATCGATCATAAATGATCGATATTGATCCTTTAGGATCATTGTCGATTATGTGTCGATTAATAACAATCGGCATGTGATTGATGTTGATCTCTAATAATCTATGTTGATCTTTATGCATCTATCCACCATGTACAATAAATTCTAAAAACATTCAAAAATAACCTAACATATCCTAAATAATCTAAAATATTTAAAAAAACAAAATCTAAAAAACAATCCAATAATTTAACTATTTCAAAAAACTTGAGAAAATATAAAAAATAAAACATGTAAAAAATCAAAAACTTAGCTAAAAATAATCCTTATCTCACCATGAGATCATTTTCACCTCCTCCGTGCACTTCTACTAGCCTCCATCATTTGTATTTAGCTTTGATTTGTAGAAGGGTGTCAACTATTTTGGTTCTCACTCGCATGTTCTTGATCACAAATGAGTGCCTAACACATTAGATGTATTATTTATAGCCCTTTTGGATTGATGTTGATTCTATCATGATTGACATCAATTCTATAAAATTAGCATTGATTTGGTAGAATCTTAATGTATCCTATGGATCAATGTTAATTAGATCCATTTAGATTGTTCTTTGCACTACTTGAATTTTTTTTGAATCCCTATAGTTTTGACCCAGGGCCACCTAAGTTATCTTTTGTTACAGCTATCCCATTAATTGTTACCCAACATTACTGGCTCATGGACATAGACCCTTTGTTGGTCCCACAAAATTTGAGAGGTCTACTTTCATTTTAGAGTCTATCCCTGACAAATCCTAAAAGTGTACCTCATCTTGAGAACAACTATATCTAGGCAGTACACACATACCAAGCACATTAGATGCTTTGGTCGACCCATCCTAGCCTTTATCCTCTTTATTACCTTCGATTGAGCCTATTCATTCATAGTTGTGGCAATCCATTACTTGTTTACCTTGGGGCATTTTTGTTTAGATATCATGTATCTTGTTAGTGTAATATAGTACTTCATTATATCCTTACATATTTGATGCACAATTTCTATCTACCTTATCCATTACCACCTCATTTTCAAACCCATCACCACCTTATCATCCATCATTGGCTCCTAATTTGAGGGGGGATACCTCCTCATATAAACTTGGGGCATTATAACTCTCTAAGTTTTTATCTCATAGGAGGTTATTACAAACTATTCAATAAAAGGGGGAAAATGTAGGTACTAGGATTTCACACAATAATATTTGTGCTAGTATAGGTCTTAGGTCCCCTTTCTTGTTCATCCCTATTTCACCCCATGTAAATATCCAATTACCATTTTATATTTTTCCCTACGTAATTAGTTTTATTAATTTCTTTCACTTAATTAAATTACTTTAACTAATTACCTATCATAAAATTTAAATAAATCCACCCAAATCATAATAAAGGTAAGTTGTTTAACCTCTAACAACCCCCTCGTTATCCTAAAATTTTTTAAACAACTTGAGGCTCAATTTTACTTCTCAGTTGAAACCACTCCAATATCTTGGGTAAGCTTAGCCTTGAATCGTTGCCAATCTCCACAATAGACATCAATTATGTTGAATCTACATTGATTTAACCACAGGCCCCTTAGGCCAAAGGACCAAATTTTTGTGCTTGTAATTACACTGTAATGCTGACAAATTTTCTCTAGAATATTAGTTAATTTTTTTCTCGATTGTTAGAAGCCTTGCACCTGCATCAATTCATCAACATCCATCCATAGATCATGAATCTTCCCATCAACTTTGCTTTCCACCATAGGTTGAAAGCATTGTAAAAGGTAATCCTTTCAAGACAAAAAGGAGTTCTCACATAATCAAATAAACAATGTGTGATCTTTTCTAATCATAGGTAATTCTATAACCATGTATCTTTGTGTTTTTAAGTAGATTATTTTATATAAGAATGAACAAGAAATAATTTAAACATAGTCATCTTTTTATAATTATTAGTGGTGGTGGGGATGGAGGATAATATACCACTAGTTGTAGAGGGTACTCATACTATATAGTTGTAACAGTGATAACCTTGTATTTAATGAAATGAATCCATGGTGGTATTAATCATCCTTTATACTAAAAAATCATTTGCCCAGTCATTGGGAAATAAAAAGTTATTGTAATCATGTGAATTTGGTTAACGAACCTATTATGGAAAAAATCAAATGAATTCATTTTTTTGTTATTGTGAGATGATGTTAACTTGTGCATTCTCTTGATCTATAAATTCTTGATTCACTTTTATTATTTGTTATAGGATTAATTTTCACCTTTGGAGAGGGTTCTTCAGGCTCTTTCCAACTAAGCTATAATATTGGGACAACCCCAAGCTATGGGTAACCTATGTTAGGGTTGAACCTTTGGAGAAGGCCGACTTCCTCTTGATGCTCACCTAAACTAAATCAAAACCTTATAATTCATGGCGAAAAGGGTCAAAAAGGGGATAAGGGATCCTAAAAATGTTAACTAGGTGATGTACCAAATTTAAAGGGGAAAATCCCATAAGCTTGAACCCACACTAGATCTGTTAAAGATAATACTAGCTCACACAACCTCAAGATCAAGCTAATTTATATAAGTATTTCATAGAAGAGGTTCAAAGTAGAACACTAATCTAGATATGTAAATAACATTGAAAAACTACCTACACAAGGCCAAAAATGAGGACAATGGATGAGGAAGATTCTACTTCACACAATGCCATCATGCAAAACTCATCAAACCAAATCCAAGGCAAGAGATAGGAAAAGAAAGTCTCATATTGCATCAAGAGGTAGTTCTTATAAATACATGATACGGTTGAGCCTAATCAATCTGAGCATACTTTGCAATATCTAAAAGAGTATCCCTATCACCCATAAAGATGAAAAATTCTAAAATTTGAGAACCTTTTATAGATGGAAAGAATGGGATAATATAGATAAGGGAGAGAGAGAAGAGAGAGTATGTTTTGAGAAAAATAAATGAGTTTCCATCTTTCAAGGGATGCTCCATCATTCTTTGGTCCAATTAGGACAAAATCCATGACAAGATAGCTTGCCTTTTTCCCAATAGCCTTCGAGTAATACACTAGAAGACAAGAGCTTTGCCAAAAATGGAAAGTCATGATCTTGTTCTTGAAATGGACCCTTAGGTATTATGAAAATATATTAAATGTTATGGCTACTTCTCCAACCACTAGATCTATATCTTTGATCTTTTATGCACCTTTTCACATGGATTCATGATTAGGATAAGCCTCGTATATTTGATCCTAATAGAGTTATGATAAAAATTATTTGAATGGTTCTTTGTCCAAAGCATGGCTCGAGATGATTCTTCATTGATTACACATAGTTGCCCCTTGCTTTGAGAACTAGACTTGGGTTTACTATAGAGTAAAATAAATATAAAGCTATTAGTTTTCCTATAGTTCATATAGATGGCACTTTGCTTGATGCCCAGTCTCATTTTATCGACAAGACATGTACCTTTGATCTATGTTAGGTCTAAAATACCTAATCTATCTTTAAATAACCTTGATGACAATGCTTAATCCTTTGTTTATGCACTCTAGTCCAACTTGGCTTGTATTTGAGCTCAAACTTAGGTTCATATACTCCATCAGCTTAGGTCATATTATTTGCTTTTCTCGAGTTGGATTGTATTATCGACCCTAGTCGAAGTTGTCCTAGCTCAGTCCTTATGTTTATTGGCTATCAAAATTCTAGCTTGGCTCATTAAACCTTTGACCTTCATTCACTCTATCAGATCTTCTAGATACGACCCAACATGAGCCCTTGGATATGCATGTGAATTGTCAACCTTGTCCCCACTAGTGCCACTTAGAAAATGTGTATTTGATTTTAGGATCATGTGTCAGTCTACCAGCTCTCACATTTATGCCATGTGGTGACCTCTTGAGCTATCTAGCTATTTGACCCATCTCGCACTATTAGATCGAGATATACGATCGAGCGAGGACTATTGATCTTGTTAGGACCCACTATTTTAAAGCCAATAAATAGTTCATGAGCTTAAATTTGATGGTCTATGAGACATCATTTGACATTCACATGACCATCATTGACATTCATGTGACCATTAAATTTAAGATAAAAAGGATATATTTTATTTGAGCTTAAATTTGATGTTAGTGCAAACATCTTAGTACACAGATCCAACTTTAAAAGCTTTTAACTCAAACCAAAAAGCTCATACATATTTAAAAATTTCTATGGATGATCCTGACATGTAATTCTATAATTATGCTTGTTCTACTGGTGGCATGAGGCTTCCTGAGCAAGATATAAGTATACAAGTTGGTTGTTCCACTCACTTCTCTGTGACATCTTGGTGATAGCTGATCTAAAAACTTGCACAACTCATTCTTTGATCAATCCTTCAAGGCTTTGATGGATTTTTAAGGTTTGTGTAACCCGATCCATGTTCTTAAATTCTTGAGACATATGATAACCTACTCAGATCTGTCTATTTGCAAACTTGGACCTATTTCAAATCTTTTGATCTATTACTTCTATATAAACCCTATTTAGCTTGGTATGTGGGACAAAAATGGCCAATAGTATCCATACTTATTTTGAAGGAGATGTAACTGTGGCCACATTATATTGTGTCTTACTATTTTCAACTACGCCTTATCTAGGTTTTTTTTTAGTTAAAGCTCTAGTGACCATTGGTTTAGTAATGATAATGTTCTGGGATAGATCAAATATGGTAGAATGTGAACTATAATAAGATCGCCTATAAACATCATCTAGAGGAGTCTAATGGGCCATTGGCTTCTTTACAGGAATACCTTAGGATGTCTCAATCTTTGTGTCACATCTTGATTCCTCGCTAAGCAAAATTACTTGATTATCCATAAATATTTATAGTTGGTAATTTCATTTTATTATTATTTGACTAAGTTGAAATTCATATGTTATTACGGGACAGTTGAATATTGCTTTGATTACATGATTTCATTACTATGAGTTTAGTTGTATTGTATATTCTTTACATTGTGATCATGTTGATTTTTTATTTTAGCAGTATTTTATGATATATGTTATGGGCTAACTACCTCCTTGTCATGAGTTTGATGTGGGAGAGACTCATCTCTCAGAGCATGATGGATGGAGAGCATCATCAAAGAGGGTGACATAGATAAAGGTGTTGGGGGATGATAGAATAATGGCTAGAACCCTTGCACACACCACATTAATAGCACTCATTATATGTATAGTTGAATGGTTAACATTAATGTATTTTTTATATTGTTTGCATTTAGATAATTGTTTATGCATGATTAGTTGTGTGTTAGCTTAGTTTGATGCTTATGTGGAATTAATCTCGTGTGATTGCATTGTGGTTTTTATAAGTAGATTTGGATGTATATTATTATTATGTTCCTATGTTATGATTATTAATGTTTTTTGAGAATGTGAATTTGTGTGAATAGTATCTAGTTACCACCATATGTAGAATAACCATCACATCCTAGTAATGTTGAGAATATAAGCTAGTTATCTTTACAATAGTTTGGGAATACTAATTACGATTGAAAGGAGTATAATTGAATTTGTAACTATCATATTATCATCAAGTCATGATGATGATCACCTATACTAAGATAGTAACAAACTACATTATTATCCTAGGCTAATTTAGAAACCAGCCTAGACATTGTTTAGAAATAACATAGTCAATGATGTTAATCCAAAAATACTGATTAATGAGTTAATTTTTACCTATACTAAGTGATTATGTATTTATTGTTAAGTCATATTATTATTAATCCATTAAAAATATATATAAACACCAAAAGTGAAATAGAAATAAAATAAAGATTTAAAGCATGCTTTGGGGGCAAATTGGAAAACAATAGCTTTAAAGGAGTAAGGTGACTTTAAAAAGAAATAGAAAGCTTTTATAAAAAAAATATAAAAACACAAAAATAATAGTAAGATTTTTTTTAAAAAAAAAGACAAGCTATAATTGGAAAAGGAGCGAGCTTTAAAAGAGAGGAAAATATATTCATACAAGGAAGGGAAGGAAAAAAAAGGCATGATGTAGAAGAGAAAGAGGAGAGCAAAGTGGAGGAAATAAGGAGGTAGCGTAAAAGGGAGGATAAGAGCTAAAAAAATTTATGGTTTTAGATTGTTGGGAGTTAACTAATTTTCTTAAAACTTTTTTCTAGCTGACTTGATTCAAGATCTAATTTCCTGGAGAAATGGCCATAGTAAAAGTGACAGTGGACAAAGGAGTAGATGGCATTACAGTTATAATAGTTGATTACCCTCCTATTAATGCTATTAGTAATGTAGTTTAGAATGGCTTGTACAGGACCTTTACTCAGTTGCATGCCAATCAAGAAGTTAAAATTATCATGTTAAGAGGAGTGAATGGAAAATTTTATGGTGGAGGTGATATTAGGGGATTTCAAAAGCTTCAAGATAAAGACTCTGCTAGTGAAAAATTACTTGTATCTAAATTTACCCTTGTCAATGATATCATTGAAGGAGGACCAAAGCATGTAGTTATTGCAATTAAAGGTTTTTACCTTGGTGGAGGCTTGGAGTTGGAAATGGTTTGCAATGCATGCATCACTATGCCTAAAGTTCAACTTGGTTGTGTTGAACTTCAAATTTGCATCATCCTTGGACTCGGGGGTACACAACAATGGCCTCAGTTGGTTGGACTTCCAAAGATAATTGACGTTTTATTGGAATAAAATGACATGCTTACTAAAGAGGGTATTGACACTTTTTACAAGGGGATATTTGTAGGTCTATTAAGATAAGTAATTTATATGATGACCCATCTTGGATCTTTTAGAAACCAACTGCATGGGGTAAAAAACTCAAGTATGGTATGTATCATTCCTGTCTTCTATGATCATAAAGTTTTCAATCTCCAGTAAAAGATAACCATAGAAGTAACATAATTTCTATTTTCAAATGTACACTCTTAGTGAGACCCTTGGAGAAAAGTAGGTTCTATTTATATTGAGATTTACATTTGAGAATTAAATTATATTGAGTATGTACAATGATTTAAATATATATGCAGTGACTTAAAAAAATAACAATCTAGCACAATGATTTAGGCATATATACAAACATCTACAAAAAATGCTGATATAGTTATAAATAACAAATTGGAGTCATGAACTAACAAATAAATTAATAAAACACATAGGACTGTGTATGGTGTTATTTACACAAAGACCGAGTGTTGGTATAGAAATTATAATATAAATTCTTAGTCAAACATTTGTCCAAAATTTGAATAGATAGATATATTAAACAGACCTTGTGTTTAGTTGATTTGATAGATGGATGTCACTTAAGATTAGCATATACATATAAGGATTGCATAGATGTTATTAATGACATAATAAACTGTGTGATTATATATAATTGTGTGAAACCATAATTGTTTATATGGTGATCTATAAGTATATAAACTTGTTCTATAAAATTGCACATGGGTATGGACTGGTCTGAGTATATAGCAATTATATATTTATCAGAGCTATAATATTTTTAATGGCAAATGATTATATATAGTGATGATAGTGAACTGTGTAATGGAAAATGATTATATTTGTCAGTGTAATGGCAAATGAGAAAATAGTATCATGATAATGAACTATGTAGGAATGGATTTCCCTTACCTATAAGAATAATATTTGTAGATCTACTTAGATGTTAAGATTATATAAGGGGATGTTAATAGTATTAAATATTGTGTTTTATCAAAACTGTGAGTTTTCACAAGCCAAATTATATGTACAATATTAAAATACCATGCAACGAACTAGTAGGAGAAGGGTATAATCAATTTAGTCTTATGTAGCATTTCAAACTATGTCTCGATTTCATATCAGAACTACATAAAATTTGGTCATAGACTTTATAGGTTTTGGGCATTGTGAATGCTTAGCTTAGTTAAATGATGATCATTATCTACCGCTATACAACACTATTCTTATATAACTTATTATAATATATAATAATACAACAAATACATATGTGAAAGCATTGTCAGTGTAATATGGGGAAACAAACAAAATGATAAATAAATTTATATTCTATTAAAGCATTGAAAATACATATGATATACATCAAACTGAGTTTAGAAGGATTAAATACATGTATAAACCATATGAGTGTTTGATGATGCTTTGGCTTAAGAAGAGCAGAATATATATATAGACAATATATTGATTATGGTACCTAATCTATTAATATGAATGTATAGTTATAATGATTGTTGAAATCATATGAAGACATTGATTAGAATTATAAAATGGCTAATGAAATTTGTATACAATATTCATATATATTATCTAAGTACTTATATATAGTACATGTTATGAATATAATTAAGATGTACAGGAGTTTGTATATATGAAAAATATCAATATGAAGACTTAAAAACTTATATATAGCATATAGAGGTGTGTTTATATTTGTAATATTATTAACTACTAAAAATAAGCTATAGGATCCTGAGGGTCAAGAATTTATAATTACATGAATGTTGTCTTGCAAAAATGTAATGAGTTGTTTAAATGAAATATTGTGTTCATATGAGATATAACTTGGTTTAGGAGTTATTCAACTCTCTAAAGTTATTGTAACTGGTTGTTTTGAAATTGAGTAGTGTGAACATAAAATGGTGGACTATGATATTAATGTTTGTCATGGAGTATATTGCATTTGTATTTACTTAAAAAAATTAGAAGTATGCAGTCTAACTATAGATTATATCCAATTGATATGATATGTTTTTTTATGCTTATTATTTATGTGATAAATAATATAGTAGAGATTCATTCATACATTTGACAGATTAAATGTATACATTTTGATTATTTTTATGTTTAGAAAGTTTTATGCATGTTAGTAGTAAGTAATATGTATGAATCTATTGGTTATATTTATGTTAAACAAATCTTGTATTGTCGGTACTAATTAGTGAGACAGACTTCATTAGCTTATTAGCATCACCAATACCAGATGAAGGTAATCTGATCAAGTGGTGTGTATAAATTTGACTGATCCTAGAGATCAATAACTATTGAAAACTTTAGCAAAAGTAATGTTAGTTAGACATTGTCATTTCATATGTATGATTTACTTATTTATGTGATATTATGTTAGAATGGATTTCTTTATGGTAGACTTCATGTTCTTAAAAATTATATAGCACATGGATACTAGCTTGTCTCTCTAGATTCTTGCACTTTCACTATCTACTCATCTATGAAGGGAGGGTCATTCCATGATGAGGGATTGTGTGGGGGATCGATGGTATATAGTTGGTCTAGAAAAGTGCTCAGATGATGCTCTCCCTCTCCACAATAGTACTTCTTTGGAGACAAAACTTGAGATTGCAATAGATACTAGAGTTCAGGGAACTCATACTCCGTAGAGCCTTGTATCCTATATCTTGTATTTGTATTTATTATTACTAAAACATTATCCCTGATGAGATGTATTTATTTACTCATTGTATATTAATAGCATTTGTTGTATGTTTGTACTAGTTGTGGTTGGACATCTGTAATTACTTTTTATATTCATTTATGATGTGTTTCATATGATGATAGTGATTAGTGATGGATAAATGTCACATGCTTATTTTACAATTAACTTGCTTAGAGTGTTTTATTTGGATCACTAATTATATTCTAATGGTGAAATCTAATAAAAAAATACATTGTTTAACTTTTTTTTAAATGTCACATTATTCTAGGTAGCTCCTAGTGGGGGTGTTACATGTGGTATCAGAGTTATGGCTCAAATTCTAGAAATGAATGAGTCCAATAACATTTTCATAGCCTTATGTTTATGAGAAAAAATAATGATGAAACCTAGAGTATCTGGAGAGGGTCTTTCAAATTTCAATAACAATAACCCTTTATTTGATCCTAATTGATTGGCCACTGAGCAAGCAACAAATTTAGATCAAATTATCACAACCATGAATGAAACCAAGGATCAAATTTTATCCTTGAAGTAGGAATTTCATGGCCATGAAGAGGAAGTACACTAGGAGGTACCAAAAGAGCATCCTAATGAGTAGGAAAACCCTCAAGATGTGAGATCTTAGGTAGTTGTGGAGTTGGCTAGAGATTAGGTTGCCCAAATTCACAATAGTAGTGGAGTTTCATGTAGCATCACTAGGGTTATATGATGTGATCCTAAGAGTAAATTGGATTTCTAATCATAAAACTAAGGTTGACTACTATCTAAAAAAAATTGAGTGTCTGGATGATTTTGAGAATTAGACATAAATTTAAGGCGAGAAAAGAGAGTTGAGGCTTAGGCAAATTTCTGTAATACAACTCAAGAAGGCCCAAAGAAAAGGGTACTAAGAATTTATTGTCAAGATAAATAAAATGGATAAATCTAATGAACCATCCCTTGAGTATTATCCATTCATTAGGAATTTTATTGTGTTTCTAGAAGAATTGCCACGATTACCTCATAAACGTGAGTTTGATTTCTCTATCGATATCATACCTAGATAAAAACCATAGGCTAAGGCAACTATCAAAAGTAGGTATATGTTACCCTGTATGGATGATATTTTTGATTATATGTGAGGGGAAATAATATTTTCTAAGATTAATCTTAGAATAGGATATCATCAACTGAAGATAAGGGATATTCTGAAGACAACATTTAGAACTTAATATGGGCACTATGAGTTCATAATGTAGCCATTTGGGTTGACAAATACTCCAATAACATTCATGAATATCATGAATAGTGTGTTCAAAGATTACCTAGATCATTTTGTTTTGGTTTTTTTTTATGACATTATTATATACTCTAATAATGAAGAGGAGCATTTTCAACATCTGGAACTGGTTTTGTAATGGTTGTGGAAGCACAAGTTATATGGTAAGCTATCCAAATGTGTATTTTTATAGGAGAGAGTATAGTATCTAGGACATATCATCTCTATGGATGGTATCTCAGTAGATACAAAAAATATAAAAGCCATTATGGATTGGCCAACACCAAATAATGTACATAAGGTAAAAGGTTTCATGGGATTAACAGGCTATTACAGGAAGTTCATTCCAAATTTTTATAAGATAGCTAATCCAATTATTTCTATACAATAGAATAACCAAAGTTTTATCTGGTTAGACAAGTGTGAATTAGCTTTTCAAGAATTGAAAAGAAGGCTTAATTTAGCACTAGTGTTAAGATTTCTTGACCCCAATGGTCAATTTTTGGTGATCACAGATGCGTCTGGGGATAGATTAGGACGAGTCCTTATGCAAGATGGTGTAGTGGTAGTCTATGAATCAAGGAAGTTGAAGCCTTATGAGGTGAATTATGCCCCTCATGACCTAGAACTTGTAATAATTATGCATATTTTGTAAGTTTGGTGACATTATTTGTTGAGAAAACTATTTGAGCTCAAGACAGATAACTTGGGACTTAAGTACATCTTTACCTAATTGAATCATAATGCTCATCAGAGACATTGATTAGAGTTTTTGTCCTACTATGACTTCAATATCAACTATATCAAAGGCAAGGAAAATAGAGTAGTTGATGCCCTAAGTCATAGGAGGTACATAGTAGTTATGGAAACTATTAAAAGTACATTTAGTGCTCGAATGATCAAATTATCACCAGGAGATGAATTCTATGATCAAGTTAGGAAAGCCTTATCTAAGAATGCTCAAAATCCTAGGTATAAAGGATTATATTAGATAATTATGGTCTTTTGTAATACAATGGAAGGATTATGTGTCAAATCAAGAGAATAGGCGGAGCATAGTGCTAAAGTAACTACATAATGCCCCATATTCAGGACATACATGAGTAAATAAGCTTGTGGTAGAGCTTAGACCACTTTATTTATGGAAGGGAATCAAGAAAGATGCAATGGACTTTATGTCATGTTGTTTATAATGTCAGTGAGTGAAAGCTAAACATGTGTATCTAGATGGATTATTATATCCACATGACATACCACAATGAAAGTGATAGGTGATCAGTATGGATTTTGTTAAAGTTTTATCATTGTCATGAAATAGGCATGATATGATCTTGGTAGTAGTTGACAAACTAACTAAGGTGGCTCACTTTATACCAAATAATTTGACAGATGATGCACCTACTCTTGCAAAGAGATTTGTAAAGGAATTATATTGACTGCATGTATTTTTAGATAATATTATTTGAAATCATGATCTGAAGATGACTTCTAGGTTGTGGTTAACTCTGAATTTAGCTTTGTGTATGCAATTAAACTTTAGCACTGCATATCACCTAAAGATTGATGGTCAGACTAAATGAGTTAATCAAGTGTTAGAGGATCTTCTTCATATGTATTACATGGATTAATAATACAAATCAAAATATTATATTACATTAGTTTAGTTTTTCTATAATAACTTACTCCAATCAACTTTGAAGATGGCACTAATTGAAGCATTGTATATGAAAGAAGGTACAGAACACCAATTAGATAGAACATGTTAGAAGACAGGGTAATTTTTGGACTTGAGATGCTTTCAAAAATGGAAGATCAAGTCAGATTTATTAGGCAGAGATAGGTTGAGACGAATGATAAGCAAAAGAGTTATGTTGATCTTAAGAGAATAGATAGGCAATTTTTAGTAGGTGATAAAGTGTTTTTACGAGTTAAGTCAAAGAAGAGCTTGATTAAATTTTAGAAGTTAGCAAAATCTTCACTAAGATATATGGGACCCTTCAAGATGTTAGAAGTGTCCAATCATGTAGCATATAGGTTTGCATTACCACCATCCCTAGCTCTATTTCATAATGTCTTCCATGTTTCTTATCTTAAAAATTATATAGTTGATCATTCACATGTGTTGGATTGGAATGCTTTGCAAGTTCTAGATCTTGGGGTAGTCATGATAGAACTAATCATAATAATTGACACTCATAAACTTCATTTGCATAATAGAAATATGTCACAGTACAAGGTCTTGTGGGACATTACTTTGAGGATAGCGCTACTTGGAAGGAATATGATGATTTCTACAAGCGATTTCCACATATATTTGCTTGATTTGATGCTTCATACTTTTGTTATTTTTTATTGAATAATGTTTTTAATTTAGAACTTATGATTGATATTTATAGTTGATAATTTGATTAAATTATTATTTCACTGTGTTGAAAGTCATATGCTATTATGAGATAATTGAATATTATTTTGATTACATGATTTTATTGTTATGAGTTTAACTATATTGTATATTATTTACATTGTGATCAATTTGATTTTTTATTTCAACAGTATTTTATGATATATGTTATGGTCTAAATACCTCTTATTGTGAGTTTGACATAAGAGAGACTCATCCCTTAGATCATGATGGAGGGAGAGCATCATCGAAGAGGGTGACATAGATGGAGGTGTTGGTGGATGATAGAAGAATGAATAGAACCCTTACACATACCATGTTAATGGCACTCATTATATGTATAGTTGAATGGTTAGCATTAGTGCATTTTTTATGTTGTTTGTATTTAGATAATTATTTATGCATGATTATTTGTGTGTTAGCTTAGTTTGATGCTTATTTGAAATTAATCTCGTGTGATTGTGTTGTGGTTGTTAGAAGTAGATTTGGATGTATATTATTATTGTGTGCCTATGTCATGATCATTAATATTTTTTGAGAATGTGAATTTGCGTGAATAGTATCTGGTTACCACCATATGTAGAGTAACCATCATGTCCTAGTAATGTTGAGAACATAAGCTAGTTATCTTTATGATATTTTAGAAATACCAATTACTATTGAAAGGAATATAATTGACTTTGTAACTGTCATATTATCATCAAGTAATGATGATGGCCACCTATACTAAGATATTAACAAATTATATTGTTATCCTAGGCTAATTTAGAAACCAACCTAAACATTTTTTAGAAATAACATAGTCAATGGTATTAATCCAAAACTAATGATTATTGAGTTAAATATTTACCTATACTATGTGATTATTTATTTATTATTAAGTCATATTATTAATATTAAGCCATTATAAAAATATATAAGTACTAAAAGTAAATTAAAAATAAAATGAATATTTAAAGCATGCTTTGGGGGCAAATTAGAAAATAATAGCTTTAAACGAGTAAGGTGAATTTAAAAGGAAATAAAAAGCTTTAAAAGAAAATAGAAAAACACAAAAAGAATAGTAAGCTTTAAAAAAAAGAAAAGACAAGCTTTAAATTTAAAAGGAACAAGCTTTAAAAAAGAGGAAAACATATTCATACAAGGAAGGGAATGAGAAAAAAGGTACGATGTATAAGAGAAAGAGGAGAGCAAAGTGTAGGAAAGAAGGAGGCAATAATAAAGGGAGGAGAAAAGTTGAGCAAATTTATGGATTTAAATTGTTTAGAGTTAAGTAATTTTTTTATATCTTTTTTCTAACTAACTTGATTCAGAGTTTGATTTTTGGGAGAAATGGCCATAGTAAAAGTGACAATAGATAAAGGAGAAAATGGCATTATAGTTGTAACTAGTTGATTACCCTCCTATTAACACTATTAACAATAAGGTTCAGAATGGCTTGTACAGGACCTTCACTCAACTGCATGCCAATCAAGAAGTTAAATCTATAATGCTAAGAGGAGCGAATGGAAAAAAATTTGGTGGAGGTGATATTAGGGGATTTTAAAAGCTTCAAGATAAAGGTTCTTTTGGTGAAAAATTACTTGTATCTGGATTTAACCTTGTCAATGATATCATTGAAGGAGGACCAAAGCTTGTAGTTACTGCAATTGATGGTTTTTCCCTTGGTGGATGCTTGGAGTTGGAAATGGATTACAATACATGCATCACTATGCCTAAAGTTTAACTTGGTCTTGTCAAACTTTGACTTGGCATTATCCCTGGACTCAGGGTACATAGCGATGGCCTCAGTTGGTTGGAATTCAAAAGGCAATTGACATGCTATTGGCATCAAAGAACATGATTGTTGAAGAAGGGGTTAGTGCATTTTATAAGGGGCTATCTGTAGGTATATTAAGATAAGCAACTTATATGACGATGTATTGGGTATTTTAAAAACCAATTGTGTGGGGTACAAAACTTGAGTATGATATGTATCATGCCTATCTTCTATGATCATAAAGTTACCAATCTTCAGTAAAGGATAACCATAAAAGTAACATAATTTCTAGATGCAAATGATGCACACTCTCAGTGAGACCCTTGGAGAAAAATAGATTCTAATTATATTAAGATTTACAATTGAGATTTAAATTATATTGAGTATGTATAATAATTTAAATATATATGCATCGATTTCAAAAAAATAGAGATCTAGCACATCAATTTAGGCATATATGCAAACATCTAGAAAAATGGTGATATAGTTATAAACAACAAACTAGAGTCATGAACTAATAGAAAACTTAATAAAATAGATAGGATTACATATGGTAAGATTTGCATAGAGACCGAGTGTTGGTATAGAAACTATAATATAAATTCTCAGTCAAACATTTGTCCATAATTCTGAGTAGATAGATTTATTAAACAGGCCTTGTGTTTAGTAGATTTGATAGATGGAAGTCACTTAAGATTAGCATTTACATATGAGTATTATGTATATGTTATTAATCACATAGTAAATTATGTGATTATATATAAGTGTGTTAAACCATAATTGATTATATGGTGATTTGTAGGTATATAAACTTGTTCTATAAAATTGCACATGGGTATGGATTGGTCTGAATATATATCAATTATATATTTATTAGAGCCATAATATTTGTAATGGAAAATGATTATTTATAGTGATGATAGCAAAATGTGTAATGGAAAATGATTGTATTTGTCATTGTAATGGTAAATGAGAAAACAGTATCATGATAGCAAACTATGTAGGAAAAGATTTCCCTTGCCTACAAGAATAATACTTGTAGATCTACTTAGATGTTAAGCTTATATAAGGGAATGTTACCAGTATTAAACATTATTTTTTATCAAAATCATGAGTTTTCATAAGCCGAACTATGTGTATAATATTAAAATAACATGCAACGAACTAGTAGGAGAAGGGTATAAACAATTTATTCTTATATAGCATTTCAGCCTATGTCCCAATTTCGTATCATAGCTACATAAAAGTTGATCATAGGATTTATAGGTTTTAGGCATTGTGTATGCTTAGCTTAGTTAAATTATTATCATTAATTATCATTATACAATACTATTCTAATAAAGCAAATTATAATATATAATAATACAGTGAATACATATGTGAAAGCATTGTCAGTGTAATATGCGAAAAAAAAACAAAATGATAAATAAATATGTATTCTATTAAAGCATAAAAAATACATATGATATACATCGAACTGAGTTTAGAAAGATTAAATATGTGTATAAACCATATGAGTGTTTGATGATGATTTGGATTGAGAAGAGCAAAATATGTATGTAGATAATCTATTAATTATGGTACACATTCTATTAACATGAATGTATAGTTATAATGATTCTTGAAATCATATGAAGATGTTGATTATAATTTTAAAATGGTTGATGACATCTATATATAGTATTTATATATATATATATATATATTATTTGAGTACTTATATACGGTACATGTTATAAATATAATTAAGATGTACAGGTGTTTGTATATATGAAAAATATCAATATGAAGACTTAGGTACTTATATATAGCATATAGGGGTGTGCTTATATTTGTAGTATTGTTAACTACTAAAAATAAGCTATAGGATCCCAAGGGTCAAGAATCTATAATTACATGAACGTAATCTACTAGAAATGTAATGAGTTGTTTAAATGAAAGATTACATTCATATGAGGTATAACTTGGTTTATGATTTATTTGATTCTCTAAAATTATTATGGCTAGTTATTTTAAAATTAAGTAGTGTGAACATAGAATGATGGACTGTGATATTAGTGTTTGTCATGGAGTATAGTGCATTTGTATTTACTTATAGAAATTAGAAGTATGCAGTCTAAATATAAATTACACCTGGTTGGTATGATCTATTCTTTTTATGCTTGTTATTTATATGACAAATATTATTATAGTAGAGATTCATTCATATGTTTGATGGACTAAATGTATGCATTTTGATTATTCCTATGTTTAGCAAGTTTTATGTATGCTAGTAGGAAGTAATTTGTAAGAATTTGTTGTTTATATTTATGTTAACCAAATATCATATTATTGGTACTAATTAAGTAGTGAGACAGACTTCACTAGCTTATTGACATCACTAATGCCAGATGAAGGTAATCCGATTAAGTGGTGTGTATGAATTTGATTGATCCTAGAGATCAATAACTATTAAAAAATTTGGTCAAAATAATGTTATTTAGACATTTTTATTTCATATGTGTGATTTACATGCTTGTGCGATATCATGTTAGAATAAGTTTCTTTATGGTACACTTCATGTTCTTAGAAACCATATAACACATGAGTACTAGCTTGTCTCTCTAGATTCTCGCACCATCACTATCTACTCATCCATGAAGGGAGGGCCATTCCATGATGAGGGATTTTATGAGGGATCAATGGTCTATGTTTGGTGTGTAAAAGTACTCGTGTGATGCTCTCCCTCCCCACAATAGTACTTCTTTGGAGACAACACTTGAGATTGTCATAAATACTAGAGTTCAAGGAACTCATGCTCCGTGGAGCCTTGTATTTTGTATTTGTATTTATTATTACTATAATATTATCCCTGATGAGATGTAATTATTTACTCATTATACATTGATAATAGTGGATTTATCTTTGTACCAGTTATGGTTGGACATCTGTAATTACTTTCTATATTCGGTTATGATTTGTTTCATATGATGATAGTGATCAATGACGAATAGATGTCACATGCTTATTTTATATCTAACTTACTTAGAGTGTTTTATTTAGATCACTATTTATATTCTCGTGGTGAAATCTAATGAAAGAATACACTAATTAAATTTTTTTTAAATCACGTTATTCTAGGTAGATCTCAGTGGGGATGTTACACTTTGTCAAATGAGCAGTAGAAGAAGATGGAAAAGGGGGTCTTTTTAATTTAGCTTAAACTTTTTCAAATGTAATAACCCCTCTATCCATAAGTTATGTGATCTTTTGTCATAATGCATAACAATAATTATCCCAATGTCCATTAATACCATGAAAAATGCAAAATGGTTTGCATTTTACTTTCTTGAGATGGTGAGGAGGATGATCATTGTTAAGAGGTAGAGTGATTAACTTATCAAATATTGCATGTAGAATATCATGTGGTCTATCTCTAAAATCATCAAACTTGAGTGTTTTCCACTTATTAAAGGTAGGTTTATTCACTTTAGGTATTGATTTATAAATTGTTTTTTTCTCTTTAGTTAAAACCTTGACTTGATTTACCTTGATCAAAATCTTTGCCTTAGGAATTTGAATAGTTGTCTTATCTTCCTTATGTGAAAATTCTTATTGTAGGTTAATGTCCTCACATGCCTTCTTTGGATTTAGATTAAGTGTCAATTCCTCTTCTAGTGTGAGAGTATTATAACACAGAGCTTGAAATGAATGACATGTGTAATGAAGTAACTTTAATTTGAGATGCTAGATAAGGCCCCTATAAAATATGTATTGTGTTTCCAAATTTGTTTATTAATATATCAATTGGTGTATACAAGTCTTGAATCTCAAAATGTAGTCATAAATTGACGTTGATTTTCCTTGAAGAAAAGACAAATGTTCATATGTAATAATTGGTCCCTTATTCTAAATGTATCACATTAAAAATGTATCTTCTAACTCAAAATAGGAGTGTAAGGACCTAGTAGGCAAAAATTAAAACCAATCCAAAGCATTTCCAATTAAAAATTTTGGAAACACTTTTTTTAAAGTATGACTACCATCATATTTTTCCATAAAAGTGTTGAAATCTCTAAGATGTAGATAAGGATCACTACTTTCATCAAACATACAAAGTGTAGGCATGAGGTAGTTATAGGGTAATGGTTTATTTAGAGTATTCCATGAAATTAGTTTTCCATATATAGCATTAGAATCAACCAAAGCATGATATGTTTTCCTTTTTAAGGTTAGGTGATACGTTTTATGTTGTAAGTCACCCACAACATGCATTAAGGATATGAATTCTTGGGAAGGCATGTTAAGATCCTTAAAAGGTTCATTCAATGATTAAATATCATTGTTTTATGTTATCATATGTACACTATTATAGATGGATGAAGAAGCTCTAGGCATAAAGGTTGAGAAGAGTGATAACACTCATGTGTAACATTATCTTCCATTTATTTAAATTTTAAATTTGCATCATTGTATGTTATTACATTATCATTGCTTGGAGGTCCATCACAGTTTATTTCAACATAAAACTCATTTAAAGAGATATTTTGACATTGTATTCCCAACTAAGAGAAAGAATAATCGCATATGTTTGTATCATTTAGTATTTATAAAGAGATAGGATTTCACGTTATTTTTCCATTTATAAAGAGAAAGATGAAATTTCACAATCTTTGCAATTTCTAGAGAGAAGGAATTTCACTCTTTTGCCATTTGTAGAGAGAAGAAATTTCAAGTTGGGTTCATCAATATGTTTTACCCTAAGTTAGATTTTTGCAATCAAAACCAACCTTAATAAGATAAAACATTATATAGTAACTCAGATATTAAAATATGGCATTCAAGCATATATTTGAATGTAAAATAGTGAAATTGACTGCAATGATTTGATAAGTGGCATATGCTAAATATAGTAAGTAAAACAAAGTGACAAGTACTTAAATTTTATAAGTGACTAACTGATTGTGATTATATTATGGAAGTGAAAATTAATATAAAGTAGGCATGTGGTTTGTTCATATTCAAAACAAATTTTTTATTTGTGTTGCAGTGCTTCCACCATATTGGGTCAATTTTTTTGGTCAATACTGACTTGTGTTAGTTGGTATTGACCTGTGAGAAAATGAAAAAATGTGACTGTACAATCACATGCACCTATCTCTATGTTTTGTATTTGTGATCTAGAATCTTGATGATGTATGTAGCTCCAAAAACCAGTCTCTTTTGCCTTAAAACCCTAGGTGTGCTTGTGAGGGATAGAAGCTTACAAAAAATGGAAAAGTGTAATGGGTTGAGCTAACCATAATCACCCTCATTTGAAGATTAGTTGTTACATTTGTATTTTATACTTTGAAAAGGGAAATCAAACCACACATAGTTCTCCTACCTAATGTGATTTGTAATTTTGTTCCTTTGTTATATGTATGCAACTAATGATTTGGATTTGATACTTAACAATGCTTATTTTGACTTAGCTTTAGTGTGATTTAGACTTGGCTTGTGACTGCTCTTAGTAATAGGTTTACAATTTGAGATGAATAGGTAAAATTTACTAAATGTGCAATATTATATAAATGTGTTCCAGATAAGTGTCAAGTCCATTTTGAATGAGACATTTATTTGTTTATATATGAGTCTAATTAGGTAATTTATCATGCTAATAACATGCTAGGCAAATGGGATAACTCTAAGGAGAGTTTTGATTTTACAAAGTAACCATTGCTAGGAGAGGGTCTGTACTGACTAGATTAGGTTAATAGTGACTGGCGATATTCACTGGATCTAATAAAACTGACTTGTGTACAGGTGAACTAAATTAAAAGTTTGGATTTGTTTGTGTATGATATTTAGTAGGCTTTTAATAGATGAGGAGGTTCATATAGGCATGTAACAATAAATAAAAGGGTCAAACTCAAAAGATAACATACAATTTTGAGAGAATGACATATTAGGACCTTGTTTATGTTCTCAAGTTATAACTGGTAAATGTGTGTTAAGTTTATCATTGTTAAGTACTTAATACCAAATGTTAGTATCTACACTTAGAGAAACAAGGGAATTAACATTCTTAGATGGCATATAATGAAATCATGAAAATATGTATAAGGCTAGGTCCGAGGTGAAAAATATCCATTGCCTTTTGTATGGTGTATTCAAATATGAAATCCAAGGAAGAAGAATAAAACACTAAGGGAAGACCTAGGGCTTTGTTATGTTATAGATAGTATGTAGGTTCACTAATATATTTTACCTTATTTTTTATTAATATATTTTAATAACATAAAACTTTAAACTAATTGGATAAATAGGGTTAAGAATATAGAAATGAATAAGCACAAGGGTGATAAATATATATATGCCATGCCAATTAATTTCAAAACTTAGATAGAACATATACTAAATTTATTATGTTGATATATGCTAAAAATAAAAAGTACAACTATGCTAAATATAAAAATGATAAATAAATAAGATCATTAATTGGTTATGATGTTGATACAGATCTAGATCTGAAATAGGTAAGAAATAAACTGGAATAATATTCTAGAATAGTCGCCAAATTTTAAATTAAGTGCCTATGTAGTCAAAGACACTTGTATCAGCCTAGGATAGTTGTGTCGATGTTAGTATTTGGGTTAGATGGACGTGTTGTGTACAAAATATTTGTTGAAATAGGATATGAACATTTGGATGCTTCAAGGTTTTTCTTCACCTTCACTCTGATGTATTCAAATTTGGATCATAGACTATTGGTCCTTATCAAATAATAAAACCCTAGTTCTTCATCCTCATAGTGGTTGTAAAGGAAAATGGGTTAATGGGCACACAGTGTTGAGCTGCCCTAAAGACCCCTATTTCAATGAGCACTATCTATATTGATTTGTAAACTGGCACTAATTTTTGTGCAAAAATTTTACCTTGGATCCTTGTGGGAAATTTATTAAATATACTGAAATTAATCTGTAAAATAATCAACTTAAAGAAAAGCAATGCAAGAATACCAACCACACTGCACAAGAGTTGATTACAAAGTTAAACAATGCCTACATCTCCAAGTTCATAAATTGGCTAAACCAATTCATTATTAAATATATGTAAATACAAGGCAACCCTTACAAAACAATAATGAATTCATGTGTTACAGACATTCAAAAAATCTTGAAACTCTCAAACAGATTCTTCACCTTCCCAGAACACTTCCAAATGTGTATGTTCAGCCCTTCAAAGAATCTCAAAACCCTTAGATATATTCTTCACCTTTCCAGAACACTTCCAAATGTGTATTTTCAGCCCTTCAAAGAATCTCAGAACTCTTAGACAAATTCTCCACTTTCCCAAAGCACACCTCTAAGACTACATAAACTCAACAACAAACCTTCGAAAAGTCTCAAAACTCACAGACAGACCTTCCACCTTCCTGTCACGAAAATTAATATCGCATTACTAAATTTCTCCACCAAAAGTATTACTTTAAGACTTTAAAAAGTGGCTCAAACAAACTTAAATTAGGTCTCTCAGCATATAGATATATTTGTCTCTTGCTTTGGCTCTTAGCTCTCAGTTCTTCCATGAGAGCTTTGAAACCCTGGAATGAATTCACTGAATTCCAATTCCAATGATTTCTAAATAACCCCTCACCCCTTTATATACTTTTTGGAGGTGCACAAATAGTGGTATTATTCATTATCCCCACCTTTTTTATGGGATTGGATGATATCCCATTCCACCATTTTTTATCGGATTTATATTATCCCTTTACATTTTAATATGAGAATTTTAATATTATCCCATCTATTTAAAAATATGAGGTGATAATTATTATCTAATAAATGATTGTTTATATTTTAACCATATTAAAATGGCTTTTCATTTTCCACATAACTCTATTGTCAAGTCACTTTATGGCCACATCATCATTTTGATCATAACTTTGACTAGTCATAACTTGCACATACATACTCCATTTTTGGAACCATAAAATGTGCCAAAAATCTCTTGATGAGAAATAAACCATGGAAATATTTTATAAATATTACATGACTATTAATTTTTTTAGTTTGACCAGCTTTGACCCTCGATTGACTTGCTTTGACCAGAACTTGGACTGGCTACACAAGGAGAAAATAAACTCTATTTATGGAGTTCCACATACCATTGGAAAGCTCTTGACGAGTCTTATGTGATGGTATAGGTATTATTATAATTTAATAAATTTTTTAAAATGATCTATGGATCATACCTCCCCACTGAGAAGGCTTTTGGTTCACCAAAAGCTAGTATCCACTAAAATCACTGTCAATTCCAAAGATACTCTAATGGGTCTTATTGGTCTACTCAAGTTCCGCAACTATGCCTACAATGCTTGGAACAACTGACTGATGACACCTTCTGTAACCCTCTACTACTACATGACCATCAATAGTCTCTACATAGAACTAGGGTTTATAACATGATGACTTCCCAAGTTGCACAGCTTCACAAGAGCCTCTACATAGATAAGCCTAGTGATCTTTTCTACTACATGACTGTAATGAGCCTCTACACAGAAAAGCTTGGTGATTTTTTTTATGCATGGCTTCAATGAGCCTCTACACATAATTCTAGTGATTTTGTCTGCTATATAGCTGTAATAAGCCTCTACACAAAAGTCTAGTGATCTCATTTGTTGCATGACTACAATGAGCCTCTACACAAAACTCTAATATTATCCTCTACACATAGCTATAATGAGCATCTACATAGATCTAAGATCTTAAATCTCCTTTGTTGCATGATTGCAAAGAGCCTCTACACAAATTTGAGATTTTGTGCATACATCCATGTTATCCTCTACTACACGGCCATCCAAGGGCCTCTACACAAAACTAACATCTTGAATCTCCTCTACTACATAGCTACAATGATCCTCTACATAGATATGAGATTATGTATGTGCATCCACATCCTCTTCTATTATACAGCCTCAATGGCCTCTACACAAAATTATGCATGGATAATAGCACATCTATTAAAATCCTCTTTTACTACATAGCCTCAACGACCTCTACATAGTACACATGTGGACCTATTACTTCCTAGGTCTGTTAAACTGTTCTCTATAAAATACACTTGATGGAAATAAGAATATAGCATACCCTAATCTGCATATGCCATTGTTAATGGAAAACATCTACCAAAATGTGAGAAGACAACTTGAGTATGATAACCCTATCACTCAATTCTTCTCTACAGGTGACTTCACAATAAAACAAATTGCAATTTTTACAATGTATGTATATATAGATATAAATAGTGCTTCTTGGGTCTTTAAAAATGGTGCATGATGTATGACACCTTATTACCCATATATGTCTTATTCATACATTCTAACTAGCACATTACTCATGCTAGTTTTATAAGCATATACAAATGGATAAACCAAAATGCTTGAAAGCCTTTAACTACCACCTAGATTCCTTACCAACCATTAAATCCTGGTGTGGACCTGGATCCTTTAGTAGTCACCCTATGGATCATCATATGGATTACCTATAGGTTCTTGATGGTCACCTGGTATATACGAGTTTGATGTCTAACTAGAATCATCGTGATTGGATCTAGAGACTTGCCCTATCTCAAATTGCACAATCCAAGTGTGATCTAGATGAAGCTCTATGCCATCATCTATAAAAGATGTTTGTTGAGTGAAGAGATGAAAATTTATAAGAATAATCTTATTCATCTCCAATGGGATGATAATGAGAGTCACCATATCTGAGAACTATCTCCCAAATGTAATTTGCAAGGTGCAATAACATGTTACCATACCTTAGACAATGTCATTCTACATGCCAACTATTTTGGCATGTGGTAGTGGCAATGTTGGCAACCCCAATCATTGTACTACATCATTGGTCACATAACCTATTCCAATGTCCCCATCGAATACAAGTCTAATGACACATCCATTTAAAACAACTGGAATACTCTGTCTAGAGAATCTCATAGATCGTAAGATAATGTTTGAAGGTCCAAATGGTGTCCTTTGTTGAATTGGGGATTTTGAATGTTGATTGGTACTTGGGATAGCATGAGCCTTTCTTCTATCTATGTTCTTTTATTGAAACCATCGTGATGCATATCAATTACAAATCTGGTCCCAAAGCCCTGATCTTGACCTGCTCTAATACAAAATTAATCCATAAACTGGCACTAATTTTTGTGTAAAAAGTTTACCTTAGATCATTGTATGCAATTTATTAAATATACTAAAATTAATCTATAAAATAATCAACTTAAAGAAAAGTAATGCAAGAATACCAACCACACTGCACAAGAGTTGATTACGGAGTTTGATAATGCCTACGTCTCTAGGTTCATAAATTAGTTGAACCAATTCATTTTCAAATATCTACAAATACAAGGTAACCCTTACATAACAACAATGAATTCACATGTTACAACCCTTTTAAGAATCTTGAAACTCTCAGATTCTTCACCTTCTTAAAACACTTCTAAGTGTATATGTTTGGCCCTTTGAAGAATATTGAAACTCTCAGAGAGATTCTTCACCTTCCTGGAACACTTCCAAATGTGTATGTTCATCCCTTCAAATAATATCAGAACTCTCAGACATATTCTCCACTTTCTTGAAGCACACCTCTAAGACTACATAAACTCAACAACAGACCTTTGAAAAGTCCCAAAACTCATGGACGGACCTTTCAGCTTCCTATCATGAAAAGCAATCTCACATTCCTAAAGTTCTCCACCAAAATTCTTACTTCAAAACCTTAAAAAGTGGCTCAAATGAACTCAAATTAGGTCTCTCAGCATACGGCTAGATTTGTCTCTTGCTTTGGCTCTCGACTCTTTGGCTCTTGGCTCTTCCATGAGAGCTTTGAAACCTTGGAATGAATTCATTGAATTCTAATGATTTACAAATAACCCCTCACCCCTTTATATACTTATTGTAGGTGCACAAATAGTGGGATTATTCATTATCCCCACCTCTTTTGATTGGAATGGATAATATCCTATTCCACCATTTTTTATGGGATTTATATTATCCCTTTACATTTTAATATGAGAATTATAATATTATCCCATGTATTTAAAAGTATGGGGTGATAATTATTCTCAAATATATGATGTTTTATATTTTAACCATATTAAAATGTCTTTTCATTTTCCACGTAACTCTATTGTCACGTCACTTTATGGCCACGTCATCATTTTGACCATAACTTTGACTGGTCATAACTTGCACATATAGACTCCATTTTTTAAACCGTAAAATGTGTTGAAAATATCTCAATGAGATATACACCATGGAACTATTTTATAAATGTTTTATGACCATCAATTTTTTTATTTTGACTAGCTTTGACCACTTGTTGACCTGCTTTGATCAAAACTTGGACTGGTTGCACAAAGAGCAAATGAGCTCTATTTCCAAAGTTTTGCATACCATCAAAAGCTCTTGACAAGTCCTATATGATGGTATAGGTATCAATCTAATTTGGGAAATTTTTAGAAATGATATCTAGATCATACATATCCAATACTCTAAAGAGGGACTCATAATTATGTAGTTCTCCCCTATGTGTTGTCTCATGTGTGAATCATGCAATGTGTGATAAGTAAGTATAACAGTAACCTAGATTTTAACTTATAAAATATAACTCTTGGGATGTTATTTCATTGCTTTAGATCTATAAATATGTTATCCCTATGACTGATATGGAAATATGATAAAATAGGGAAGCTTTGCTCACTTGAATTCTTAATTAAATGCTTTTGGTAAGTTGCCTGGTGAGTAGGTAAGAAGTTTATTGTTGGAATAATTGTGATTGATGTCAAGGTAATTGTAATGGATATGAACAAAAATTTCAAATAAAAATTTTATCAGAAGTGAATGGAAGTGTTGTCGAAAGTGAATGGAATTATTTCTAGAAGTTAATGGAAATGTCGATGGAAATGTTAATGGAATTGTCAACGAAAATGTCGATGGAATTATCGATGGAAATGTCAATGGTCACATATTTTGGTGAAGAGGTGCCTCTTGGATGGGACACATCCTTTAAAGTCTATATAAAGGAGAAGAGATGTGGAAGTATTATAATCATTCAATTTTAATGAAGATCATATAAGTGTGAGAGAGAAGGAAGAGAGGAAGAGCAAAAAATGAAATAGAATATCTCTTAAGAAAAGAAGTGTGAAGGGTAGATTTATTTTAATAAAGAATGTCATTTGAGAATTTTGAAAGAGAGAAGAGAAAAAAGTATATAAAAAAACTAGTGAGATAGAAACTGTAAGAGAAGCAAATCCATCATTCGATTGAAGAAGTAATCATAGATGGTAGAATCGATTTGGCTTAGAGTTGGTGCCTCATAGTCAGTGGTTGGTACTCTTGTCAGTCAGTACTCATGAATTGGTCGGGTTGGTGTTTGGCAAAGGGAATCGATGTCTCTAGTAGATTGGTACCTGCAAACATTGTAAAAGAGTTATATATATATATAATCAATATTTTATTGTGGTTTTCTCCCGAAAGGGTTTCCACATAAATCCTATGTTCTCTTGTGTAATTACTTACTAGATCTTGAATGTTTATGGTTGTTATGGTTGATTAAATTTGAAAAGATTAAAATATTATGTTATACTAATTTACCCCCCCTCTCAATATAAGCCTATGTTTAACAATTGGTATATGAGTAGGTTCCTTTAGAAATAGTCTAACCACTAGAAGGTAGATCTCAAAAGCACAAGATGGTCAAGCAACTAAAGAAGGAGAATCAAGAGTTGAAATCTATGGTCAAGGATCTTAGGGAAAAGTTATGTATCTCAGAGTCTAAGTTGGGTTTATAAGCAAAAGAAGATAAGATGTCTATTCAGGATCTTAAGAATCAGCTAGAGGTTGCATATTCAAGTTTGAAATTAAGAGAAGAAAAGTGTAATTAGTTGAAGGTTGAGTTAGATTCTTTGAAGGATAAGCATGAGAGGCTCATAATCAAGGTTGAGAAAGCTCATGAGATATCGATCCAAGGTGAGAAGGATGCAATTTTTAAGGGCAAATTGAAGAAACCAATTAGGTAGCCCAATGCTTTTAGGTTTTCCAATTCTTTTCATGGCCATTATTTTATTTGCCATCATGTTGGTCATAGGGCAAGAGACTATTTGAGGATAAGCAATCAGTCAAAGGGAGTTCTCAGTCACCTTCAAGAAAAAGGTATGATAAATGTTGGTTGTTTTTGTTGTCTTAAGGTTGGCCATAATACTAAATTATGTCCAAATGGAGTAAAGAGATACTCAAAGTATATCAAAGGCTATGGAGCCCCTAGAAGGTATGAGAAGGGCCAAACTCAAGTTTGGAGACCTAAGATAGTAAAGTTTGATCAGATTGAGTCTAAGAGTGAGAATGGATTACTTGTTATAGTAGAGAAAGAATTAGATAGGAAAGATTGTGTGGAACTCTTGTTATCAAGAGTTGTAGAAAAGATAATGAATACTAGTCCTAACCAACATACAGATCAAAGAGAATTTCTTGTTACATTTGAGCATGAGCCTTGTCAAGATTCCCTATTATTAGTTTCTAATGATAGTGTGTTGGAAGGTAAGATAGTTTCAAGAGTTGAGAAAATGAACAACATCATGGGTGTTGAGGTTAGTGAAAAGAAGTTAGACATGCCTAAATGGTTTCTCAGAGAAAGAAATCAGTCTCATGAATGCAAGAGGATCAAGGAAGTAATAAAGGAGATGTGGGCATCTCTTGGGTTTACTTTGTTCTAGGAACCTTTGTGCGGGGTGTCTCTTCTAGGCTTCAAGGAGACACCTTACAAAAAAAGGAAGTATGGTAAATGCATGTTGGGTCTTGGTTATGTTGCATGACAAGAAAATCATGAAGGTAAGTCTAGTTGCTTTGAGCATGCTCTTGATTATCAAATCAATAGTAGTGGTGAGCTTCATATGAGAAGGTGTATTAATCTTTGAAAGAGGTCTCTTGGGTCCAATAAGTTCAGAGATTGATATAAATTTGGCAGGTTATGTAAGGGTGAAGGTGTATTCAAACAAGTTATGTCAATTTTGTGGGAAGTTATGCATGTTTTGGCTGCTATTTTTTGGTTTGTGGCTTCAAGTGGTGTTATTAAGAGGAGAATAGAGTTAGGGGTAGCTAAATTAGGTCTCTTGAGAAGAATGTGAAGTATGGACTTGTTTCTTGTGTGAGATGAGTCAAAGAGAAGCTTTGTGAGTAGTTTGTTAGGTCCAAAGATCAAGAAGGCTATATATGGATGAGCTTGTGAGAGTTTGTATAACCCTTTGCCATTAATGTCAAAGGGGGAGAGAGAAAATAAAAGGGGAGTACTACCACAAGAGGAGAACTGTGGATAACCCTTTGCCATTGATGTCAAAGGGGGAGAATTGAAGATAGGGGGAGCAAAGGACGAGAATCACATCAAGGGGGAGTTCATATACTAATTCATGGGGATTACCATCAATGATAAAGGGGGGGATTGTTGGAATAATTGTCATTGATGTCAAGGGAATTATAATGGATATGAATGGAAATGTCAAATGAAATTGTTGTCAAAAGTGAATGGAAGTGTTGCCAGAAGTGAACGGAATTATTATCAAAAGAGTTGTTAGAAGTGAATGAAATTATTATCAGAAGTGAATGGAATTGTTGCCATAAGTGAATGGAAATGTTGACAAAAATGTTAACAAAAATGTCGATAGAATTATTGACGAAAATGTCAACGGTCATATCTTTTGGTGAAGAGGTACCACTTGGACGGGACATATCCTTTAAATGCTATATAAAGGAGAAGATATGTGGAAGTATTATAAGCATTTAATTTGAATGAAGATCATATAAGTGTGAGAGAGAACGAAGAGAGGAAGAGTAGAAAATGAAATAGAATATCTCTTAAGAAAAGAAGTATGAAGGGCAGATTTATTTTAATGAATAATATCATTTGAGAATTATGAAAGAGAGGAGAGCAAAAAGTATATAAGAAAATTAGTGAGATAGTGTAAGAGAATCAAAGCCATCATTTGATTGAAGAAGCAATCATAGATGGTGGAATCAATTTGGTTTGCAGTCAGTGCCTCATAGTCTAAGGGTTGGTGCTCCTATGGGTTGGTGCTCATGAATTGGCTAGGTTGGTGCTTGGTGAAGAGGATCAGTGTCTCTAGTAGGTTGGTGCCTATAAACATTATAAAAGAGTTGTACACACACACACACACACATATATATAAGCAATATTTTATCATGGTTTTCTCTCGAAAGGGTTTATACGTAAATCCTATGTTCTCTTATGTTATTAATTTCTATATCTTGAATTTTTATGGTTGTTATGGTTGATTAAATTTGAAAAGATTAAAAGATTATGTTATATTGATTCACCCCCCTCTCAGTATGAGCCTGTGTTTAACATTTATAGGTCCAAAATTAATGAGGGTTGATATTTTATTTATACCAGTTCTTTTGGAGAATAACTCATATAATATCTCTTAGACTTCTCATTTGGATATATTCATTTGCAAATTAGATGAATTTTAGGGCACTAGACACTTACGTCGGAGTAGGACACCTACATCAATGGAGGTGTCTATTTAGGATGCAAGTGTTTGGGGATCAGGGAAATAGGTATATGCTTAGAACTTGTAGAGGCATATTATAAATAGGTTTTAAGCATTTTAATAATGATAGAAGGCTTGGGTCATCAACATAAGACTAGTTGGACTAAGAGATAGATCAAGGGTTACAAGAGAGAGTAAATGTGAGACTTATAGAAGCGAAAAAGGTCCAAAACTAAGAGGAACAACCAAGGTCTAAATTTGCCAAGTTTATAAGATTGAGGTGATTCATAATTCATAAATATGGTCTACATTCCCCCCCCCCTTTAATCTAGAAATAAAATTATTAGTTTAAAGGAAAGGAATGTGTACTTGGGTGTGTATAACACACCTTGTCTTTGCTTGAGTCCAAATTGAGTTCTTTTTTGGTGACCAACCTACAACCAAGAGCATGTTACAGTATATAATTGGTACATATAATCTAAATTTATAATTATTGAAATGATTAAAATTGAAAGAGAGCAAGGTTCTAGGAGTACATATGTGTATTGAAGCAAATGTCTTGCCTTTTGGCAATTTCATTTAAAAGATGTATCATTATGAATCACTAAAACTGAGATTAGGATAAATATATAAATATGGAAAGTGCATATACCTAAATAAATAGAGATAGAGAGAGATAAGAGGGTACATGTCCCCAACCTTGGAGCAAAGATGAATTGCCACTTGGTAGTTGAGACTAGCTCAACCATGTAACCTAATCATACTTATAACCTAGTGAGTGTGAGTGAACCTAGTTAACCCACACTATCAAACTGGTGAGGCTAGATGATACAATCAATTCCAACTTGAAAACTTGACAAGATTGAGTGATTTAATCATCTCAACCATACCAAAAAGGCAAACCAACTACTGCAGTAGATTGACTCATTATAGTTTGTAAAAGTCCAACTTGGTGGATGGTGACAGTCCCTAAAAGTGTCTGAATCCAAAACTAATTTGAATTTTGCAATATTACGTACACATTGCTTAGCATATGCACCTTAGATATGTTTCATGCTGAAACTATGTATAACAATGGTACCAATGTATAGAATTCTACTACGGATGTGTACTTAAATCATATAACTATGTGATTTACCCAATTTAGAAATTAGAACAAGTGTGGGTGACATGTTACCATAACGTGCTTCCACCATATATAAATAAATATGAAATTAAATATAAGTGCCAATGTGGAGAATATGTTTCCAAAATATGTCCCCATTGTAATATGGGTAAGCTGAAGTTGAATAAGTGTGGAGAACAAGTTTCCAAAACATGCCCCCATTGTATATCTAAAAATGTGAATGTGTGGTGTTGATGTTGTGGATTGCACCCTTGAAAGAAGGCTCAACTTCTATCTTCTACACGGCACAATGGAGACTTCCCTCTTGTTGTGGGCTTGGTAAAATTGAAGGAAGAATCTCTAGATAAGGGCTAGCTCCCTTTGATGCATCTCTGAGGTCTTTCACTACTACTACTAATAATGGGGGGGGTGAAAAGGGAGAAGGATATAACCAAAATAGAACCTATCTAAATGATGATGCACCAAATGATTTTGATCTACTCAGCGATATCAATACTTTAAACCAAAAGAGGGTGAACAACCACTTTATCTGACAAAAAGACTAGACTGTAGGGCACTTTAACAGGGGGCTTAATGAAGACACAAGGAAAAGGAACTTACCACAGGTGCTACAAAAACACACTGTCAGATAACTCCTCTTCTGTCTCTATGCTCCAGATGAAGCACTTCCTTTTAACCTGTAGAAATGGCCTTGGCTACACTAGATATGCTGGTGTTAATCTATGAAAGCATCAAGCTAAAATGACTAAACACAGAGTTGATACATAGACATTCTCATAAGTATAACTAGTTAGATAGAGGTAAAATGCATTCTATTGATTCAATGGTAAAAATTTTAGCAGGGCTTTTCCTTACACAAGTGAGAGATATCATTTCTCTGCTAAGAGGTTACAATATATATCATAAAGAGAAAGACTTTTGGTGCCTTCTAAAATAAGTAGCCCATATTGCATTAAACACCTAGGAAGATGGAAGTCCACTGAAGGAACCATGCTATAGATGTTGTAAGTCTTGACTTTGGTGCTTAAACTGTATTAAATGTCACTATAAAAGCATGGGTCACTTGATTATTTTGTATGACAAGGCCGCCCCTCTTTATGAGACCTATGCAACTATCTGCTTATCCAAGCATAGATGAAGAAAAATAGGCTATGTTATTGAATGATTGCACTCTTCGATGACCATTTGGTGGAGAATATTTCATCTATAGTAATAACTTCTCTACTGATGCTTTTTATGTGCCACTTGGACTATTCTATTTGTTTTTGCACTTAGCCTGTCTTTTCCTGGTAACTCAGCCCTCGGGGCTATCTTTCATCTCCTCCTGGCTCTTCGAGCTTCTTTCTCAGTGGGTCACTGAGTTTCTTTGTGGCCTCGTGCCCTTTGACTTCCTTCGGGTCCATGCTATTGAGTTCTTTCAGACATTTACCCAAAGGAATTATCTATTTGGTCTTTCTTCAATGGCTGATGCATCCCATCAAAATTAATGTACGTAGGCCTGTCACTATTTGAAAACCAATGACTATTTTGCTACCTTGAATTTGACGTCTATGAGGATGTCACCAAGCATTTAAACTACCAACAGCTAGTTCATCATGTTGAAGTTGACATCTTTAGGCCTATCATCATCACTAGTAATTCCTTTGGCCTTTACAAAATGAACCTTCCCGAAGGGAAGGTACCCCTTCAATAGCTGAGAGTCTTCCACAAGGGCACTTGCCCTTCGATATCCTTCATTCCTTCAGACATTTTACCTGAAGGAATACTTTCCTTCAAAGTCTCATCCTTTTATTTTGATAAATTCCTTCAGACAAAAGCCCAAAGGAATTCCTTTAGGCTTTTTTCCGAAGGAATTCGCCTTGGTTTCTTCTTTTGAATTTCTTCGAACAAAGTCTCTGAAGGAATTCCTTTGGGCACTTTGTCTAAAGGAATTCATCCTTTGGTTCTACATGTATTTTCTTTAGATAAAATTCTGAAGAAATCCTTTGTATTTTGCATGGATTTTCTCTAAAGGAAAACTTACCTTTCGGCCTTTTGCCTTGTCATTTTTTTGAAGGTGCTCTTTGCCCTCTGCAAGGGCACTTTGGGTCCAAAGTTGCCCTTCGAAGCCTGCTTGATCGGTCCAATTTATCACCTACTTGTCCTCTGTAAGGGCACTTGTCCTTCAGAGCCTGCTGAAAGGCTTGTATCCTTTCAAAGCAACATGTTCCTTTGCTGAAAGGCTTATGCAAACTAACTACCCAAAGAAAAATAAGCCTTTGGATCAACCTAAAACATCTACAAGGCCCAAGTCACTTGGATATTTATATAAATAAGTCTATTACAAAGGAAAAACATAATTGCAGTAAGGTGAATACATTAAAGATTGACTACTCAGGATAACAAGGAAGGAAGGGAGACTAATTTTTGGCCTACAAGACCAAAAAATGGTCAACAAATTTGGTGATTCCCAGGGGAAGCATGCCTGCTATGCTTAAGAAAACTAGTGCCTTACAAGTTTGTTGGGCACAGAGTCAGAATATAGCCTGAAAGGTTGATAATAACCTTGAGAGACTAAGAATCAACATGAAGCCTTTACCCCCAAACGGTAAACAAAACACACACAAGGTTAAAAATTATGAGCATGCACAAAAGCACTTAGGGAAAATAGAGAAAAGAGAAGGCTCGGTGACAATGCTTAAGATATATCCCATTAACTAGGATATGTAGTTCCCCACCATCCAACTTGGCAAGTTGGAATGTGTTATGTTGCTTACACTGAGTGATGACATACGGACCACTCCATAAGGCATCAAACTTCATGTGTTTTCTAGGTTTAGCTCGGTCCTCATCCCATTTTAAGATGATGTCACCTTCAAAGAAGCTTTGTGATGAGGATTTCTTATCGAAGTGCCTATTCGTTTGTTGCTGATGGCTGGTCATAAAAACCATGGCTTAGTCTCTTATCTCCTAAAGCTCTATCAATTCACAAAGCCTAACCTCCATGATGTCACCTTCTTCTAATTATAGCTAGTGAGCAAGATCCAAAGCTAGAAATTCAAGTGAAATAGTAAGTCTAGCTTCCCTTCCATACACAAGCATGTATGGTGAATTGCCAACTGCCCTCTTTGGAGTAACCCTATCTGCCCACAGGGCTATTTTCAACTTGACGTGCCATGTTCTCTGATTTTTCTCCATTGTCCTCTTGATGATTCTGATCAGATTCTTATTGGTGGACTTAACCAGCCCATTTCCCTGTGGTAGTAATTGGAAGAAGTGTTAAGTTAGATGTCATATCTCAATGCCCACTCACTTGTTTTAGTTCCCAAGAAAGCCAATGCATTAACTGAGATGATGGTAGCTGGGACTCCAAACCTTGTCACCAGGCCTTCATAAAAGTCTAGGACTGCACTTTAGTTGTCTTCTTTCAAAGAAATAGCTTCTACCCATCTCTTGATGTAGTCTGTAGTAGTCAAGACCCATTTGTGGCTAGCACTAGAAGGAGGGTTGATCATTCCTATGAAGTTTAGGCCCCATTGCATGAATGGTTGTTTTACTTGAATAGGCTGTAGAGGAATTACAGCTAGCCATTGCTTTCCATCAAAGAGGGCACACTTCTGGCACTTTCATACCTAGGCATGGGTGTCTCTAAATAAAGTGGGCTAGAAGTAACCAGCCCTCATAATCCTTGCAGCTATAGTCTTAAGAGCAAAGTGACCACCAGTTAGCCCGTCATGAAACTCGGATAGTACCCTGTCAACCTGATTTGAGTCTATGCACCTCAAGAGTACTGAAAAATCCCTTCTAAACATCACCCTATCAATCAAGACATAAGGGAGATATTGGAGTCTGAAATACCTCCTCTTAGTCCTGTCAAGGCCTTGTGGGCACTCACCAGTAAGAAGGAAATGTGTCATGTCTGATGCCCAATCCCTCATGACTACTGGTTCTTTTGTTGTAACTTCATAATGGAGTAGCAAAATGTCTTCTTTCTATTATTTAAGATCTATATCAAGGTGTTCACATAGGCCTTTTCCCCTTACCAGCTTGGTAGTTTTGATATCCACATCATATTCCATTACTTTGGTGATCCATCCCACTCTCTTTTCATTTAGATCATGACTGATCAAGAAATATTTGACATTGGGATGTGGCACCATGAGATGAACCTTGTTTTTTGACAACATATGTCTAAATTTCTTCAAGATTCATATGACCGCAAGGACTTGTTTTTCAACATATGTATACCTAATTTCAAAACATTTAGACCTTGGCTAAAGAATGCAAGCGGTTGTTCAAGGTTTTCATCATTTGCTTGGGTAAGTATGGTGGAGATTACCTCTTCATTCCTGAAGGTGTAAAGGTTGAAATACTTAAATAAATTAGAATTGGTCAAGGTAGGAACCTGGGTGATAGCCTATTTGATCCCTTCAAAATTATCCTTCCTTTGCATTGTCCATGCAAACTTCTCATATTTTTTCAGCATGGAGTTCAGTGGCTTGACCATCTTGACAAAATTTGGGATAAATCTCCTAATAAAATTTATTCAACTGAAGAAACTTTGTAGACCTTTCTTGTGCTTAGGCAAGGACAGTGCTAGGATGGTGCATACTCTTTTTGGATCAATGGTCAAACCCTCTTTTGAAACAACATGGCCAAGGAGTTTACCTTCATGGACAATGAACACACATTTATTTGGGTTGAGAGAGATACCAAACTCTCTACACCTCTCAAAGATTTACTTTAGGTGTTCTAAATGTTGGCTTACCTCCTTAGAGAACACTATCACATCATCAAGATAGACTAGTACAATTTTATTTAACAGGCCCTAGAAAGCCATGTCCATGGTTTGTTGAAAGGTAGCTCCAGCATTTGATAGTCTGAATGGTATTTTTTGGTAATAAAAAGTCCCCCACTTGATAGTGAAGGTTGTCTTGTATTGATCACAGTCTTGCACTAGAATTTGATTGTACTCTGAATACCCATCTAGGAGGGAGAAACATTCGTTGCCTATCACCATTTGGAGGATTTGCTCCATACTTGGGAGAGGATAGTGATCTTTCAATGAGACTTATTGAGGTCTTTGAAATCCACACATAGTCTGATCTCCCCATTCTTTTTCCTAACAAGGACTAGATTGGCTAGCCAAGAAGAGTGTTTGATGGGAAATATGATCTTGGACTCAATCAAATTAGTGAGTTCCTTTCACATGAGAGGCTCAATCTTTAGATTGATAGGCCTTTGTTTTTGTTTGATGGGCTTGGCGCCTTCCTCCAACTCAATGGTGTGTTGGGCCAAGCTTGGGTCAAAAACTTTCAAATCACTATACTCCCAAGTGAAAACATCAACAAATTCTTGACATAGCAGAATGAAAGCATGCCTTTCATCTTTTATACATACCTTTCTAAGTGCAAGCAACCTATTCTTAAATATTTCAACCCTTTCATATTTTTATTTCTCGATTGTGATGCTTGCTTTGTCATTTTTCAATTGGTCATCTTCATTGAAGATACTTTCGAGAGTGACCAAGCCTTTGGAAAATTTGTTGTTCTTTAGTTGAACAATCTGGCTGTCATACTGTTGTTGCAGCTTGGCTTTTCTTGGAAGCAAACTTAGCCTCCTCCTGCAAGAAGAGTGCTATCTATTGATCACTATCAAATACCTACCAATTGGTGATGTTATCAGGCATAGAGGGTCTGATTACCACTTTTAAATGGCATGGACTGCTATCTTGGCCTATCTCCTTGGGGATATCAAATTGGGCACCAACTGCTACTAGTCTATTTGCTTGCTTGTTTTGCTCTCTTAAAATGGAATTAACATTGAAATCAAGGAAACTCTCCACTAAGTCCCACACCCTGTGCTTGTAAGACTTAAGCAAGGAATTCTTTATCATATTTTGGCCTCTCACCTAATTTACGATTAACTCATTGTCTCCAAAAACCTATAGTTCTTTAATTCCTCTTTTCCTTGCCCACTCCAAACCATGAATGAGAGACTCATATTTTGTAACATTGAAAGTACAGGAAAATTGGAATCTAAAAGTTGAGAAGTATCTCTCCTTTGAGGGTGAAATTAGCACTACTCCACCACTAGCTCCCAATTTGTTTTTTGAGCCATCAAAGAAGAGTTACCATAAACCTGAGCTCTCTTGGTTTGCTTTCATAAAATTTGGCACAAGAGTACCCTCTTCATGCATGTAATAAATTCCAAGACCTGCCTCTTCTATGAACTTTTATGGGTCATGTTCAAAGTTGTCACTTCCCCATTCATCTAAGAGTAGGTCAGCACCTCCTTCAAGGGCAAAGGGCAGAGATTGGTCCATTTGGAATTCTTCTTCATCATTGATGGTGTAGCTGACATTGACTACTTTGAGTAAGTATGGCTCCAAATGATCTATATGGATTGGCTCTGACTCAATCTTGACCTTAGTCCCATATTTGGTTCTAAAAACCATGTAAGACCAATTTGCTGCTAGGTATCTGCCTATTTTAGATGTGAAATCCCTGGATAAGTAGATAGCGAAGTAGGGAGGAACATCCGCCACTACCATGTCATGGGGACCTAAGAAAGTTGGATAGGTGTGCATCATTAAACTCAAGCCTCATACCACTCTTAGTGTCTTATTTGGTGATCCATCTAGCTACAGGACTCCGTTAGTCATCTCCTTGTATTTGAGTCCCAGCTTATCCGCTATACATTTGGGCATTACTGAGGTGTTTGCCCCACTGTCAAAAATGCAATTATGAACCAAGAAATCTCTAATGACTAAGGATAGGAAGAAAAGAGAACCTTTTCATCCTTTTTTGCTTGGCCTGTTACGAAAGGGTGCCCATTCATAATCAAAACATTATCAGCCTTTGCTAGGACAACTTGTTCATTTAGCCCATGCAATTCTTTCTAGAGTATGTCCTTTTATCTCGGCATTGCTAATGAATCCCACAAAGAGATATTCATGTGCAGCTTCTTAATCTAGTCTACCACATTGATTTGAGGGTTGCTCCCTTTTAAATTTTCTTTAGGGGCACTTGTAGCCTGAGGCATAGGTTGAGGAGCTGAGGGTGCAACCAGTGGCCTATAATTTGGAAATTTCTAGTTCACATGTGATGAAGAAGATGTTTTGGATGTTTAGGCAACTTCCTGAGCTTCCTCCATAGCTCTCCTTTTAGACCTAGTGTTGGCTACAACATAATCACCTTGGTTGTTCATACTGCCCACATAGTTTACTGCATAGAATTCACCTTCTAGGTGATTCATGAGAGTAGAATCAGATTGAGCCTATATGTTGTCCATGCCAGGTTGTACTGATTCCTCAAAGCTTGGGAATTGGGTATCTTTATTGTCTTGTGCATTCATATATTGACTCAGCACCTCATTTGTATAAGCAACATGTTCTTGACCATGTCCTAAGGGTGGGCAATTATGTTATTCATGTACCAAATTTTTTTGAGTGGGAACAAGAGCTTTGGTTAATGAAGGAACACCTGGGTTATAACCTTGATATGGTTTGGCTTGTGCAAAGAGACCCTGTCCTTGATTATAAGTTTGAAAAGGGGGTCTATTTGTTTGTCCAAACTGTTGGTACCCTTGATTTGGCTAATAGTTTTGAGCTTGTTGCCTGTTATGAGCCACTAATTTGTTGGTCACACTTTGTAACAAGCTCTTAACTTCATGGAGATCATTGGGCGAGGTAGCAGTCAGCTTTTCTATGCTAGGTAGAAGAGCTAAGGTGGGTATAATAGTCTAAAATGGAGGTGGCAATTCAGGAAAGAGCTGCATATGAGGTTTAAGGGCTATCTTTCTTGCTTGCACTAGGCAATTTTTAGTAGCTATGGCTATTTCATAAGCAGTTGGTAGCACTTGTCCTCCCATGGACTGTATCATGACAACAATGTCACTATTCAAAGCTTTCAAGTAATAGAGGAAAGCATAGCTTGGGGTTGGCCTTACTAAAATGGGGATTCTATCCTAGGTCTTTTGAGACCTAGTATTGAAATCCTACATGAATTCATGTGGATCTCAATTTATGGTGGTTAGTTGCTCAGCAAGAGAGAGGTGGTCACTCTTCTCCCTGAATCTGTTTATCAAGAGAGTGCCTAATTCATTCCATATGCCGACTAAATTCATAGGCAAAGTCCCATACCAGTCCAAAACTTTTCCCTTAAAATACAATGCCAGCAACATGATGGTTATGTTCTCTTTAATGACATTATGAATGTTACAGAGGTTGGCTATATTTTTAATATGCTCAATAGTGGTAATAAGCCCATCTCTATTAAAGGGAGGAACACTCTTAAGGGTTGTCCTTGGAATTAGGTCATAATGCAGAAGGTTTAAAGGGCTCTGACTATGGAAGGCTACAAAAGGTAAATCCATGGTGATGACAAGGTTCAACTGGGGCCTTCTTGTGTAAGTATATTTTATGGTAGGTCTGGGAAATTGGTTTGTTGTATAGGGATGAGTCCTTGCAAACCTTAGCCACCTTTCTGAGTTTAAAGGAAGTTCAATGAATTTGAAAGGGACACCCTTGGTAGAAGATCTTGTGGTGACCTTAGGCATGGGATGTCAGGCTGATCTCTGACCAGAGACTGATGTTCTTGAAAATGGAGTGGCCATATGCTAGGTTAGTGGTTCATTCTTGTAGTAATAGGACCAACACCAATCCTAAAAATTTCTCAAGCATTAAAATTAGTCCCGTCAGGCATGCTAAAAATTGTTGATGCTATGGATTGTACCATTGAAAGAAGGCTCATTTTCTCTCTTCCACATGGCACAATGGAGACTTCCTTCTTGCTATGGGCTTGGCAAAACTGAAGGAAGAATCTCTAGATAAGGGCTAGCTCCCTTTGATGCATCTCTAAGGTCTTTCACTACTACTGATAATAATGGGGAGGTGAAAAGGGAGAAGGATATAACCAAAATAGAACCTATCTAAATGGCGATGCATCAAATGATTTTTATCTACTCAGCTATATCAACACTTCAGACCAAAAGAGGGCGAATAGACACTTTATTTGAAAAAAAGACCTGACTGTAGGGTGCTTTAATAGGGGGCTTAATGAAGACACAAGGAAAAGGAACTTACCATAAGCATTGCAAAAACACACTATCAGATAACTCATCTTCTATCTCTACGCTCTAGATGAATCACTTCCTATTAACCTGCAGAAATGGCCTTGGCTACACTAGATATGATGGTGTCAATCTATGAAAGCATCAATCTAAAATGACTAAACATAGAGTTGATATATAAACATACTCATAAGTAAACCAGTCAGATAAAGGTAAAATGCATTCTATTGATTCAAAGGTAAAAATTTAGGTAGGGCTTCGCCTTACACAAGTGAGAGATATCATTTCTCTACTAAGAGGTTACAATATATAGCATAAGAGAAAGACTTTTGGTGCCTTCCAGAACAAGCAACCCATACTGTATTAAACACCTAAGAAGAAGGACATCCACTGAAGGAACCATGTTGTAGATGTCATAAGTCTTGACTTTGGTGCTTAAACTGTATTAAATATCACTAGAAAAACATGGGTCACTTGATTGTTTTGTATGATAAGGCCGCCCCTCTTTATGAGACCTATGCAACTATCTACTTATCAAAGCTTAGACTAAGAAAAATAGGTTGCACTATTAAATGCTTGCACTCTTTGATGACCACTTGGTGGAGATTATTTCATCCACAGTAATAACTTCTCTGTCGACACTTTTTATGTGCCACCTGGATTATTCTATTCATTTTTGTGCTTGGCCTTTGTATTTTCCTGGCAACTCGACCCTCAGAGCTATCTTTCATCTCCTCCTGGCTCTTCAGGCTTCTTTCTCAGTGGGTCATTGAGTTTCTTTGTGGCCTTGTGCCCTTTGAATTCCTTCAGGTCCACGCTATTGAGTTCTTTTGGGCATTTACCTGAAGGAATTGTCTCTTTGGTCTTTCTTCAATGATCGATGCATCCCATCAAAATTGACATTTGCAGGCCTGTCACTATTTGAAAACCAATAGCTATTTTGGTACCTTGAATTTGACATCTGTGGGGATGTCACCAGGCATTAAACTACCAACAACTAGTTTATCATGCTAAAGTTGACGTCTTCAGGCCTGTTATCATCACTGGTAATTCCTTTGGCCTATACAAAATGAACCTTGCCGAAGGGAAGGTGCCCCTTCAATAGTCGAGAGTCTCTCGCAAGGGTACTTGCCCTTCGAACTCCTTCGAGCTCCTTAATTCCTTCAAACAAAATGTCTGAAGGAATTCCTTCAGACATTTTGCCCGAAGGAATACTTTCCTTCAAAGTCTCGTCCCTTTCTTTTGATAAATTCCTTCAGACAAAAGTCTGAAGGAATTCCTTCAGGCTTTTGTCTGAAGGAATTAACCTTGGTTTCTTCCTTTGAATTTCTTTAGACAAAGTGTCTGAAGGAATTCCTTTGGGCACTTTGTTCGAAGGAATTCATCCTTTGGTTCTGCATGTATTTTTTTCAGATAAAAGTCTGAAGAAATCCTTTGTATTTTGCATGGATTTTCTCTGAAGCAAAACTTACCTTTCGGCTTTCTACCTTGTCATTTTTCTAAAGGTGCTCTCTGCCCTCCATAAGGGCACTTTGGGTCTAAATTTGCCCTTCAGAGCCTGCTTAATCAGTCCAATTTGTCACTTGCTTACCCTCCACAAGGGCACTTGTCCTTCAGAGCCTATTGAAAGGCTTGTATCCTTTGAAATTGGCCCGTTCCTTTGCTAAAAGGCTTGTGCAAACTAACTGCCCAAAGTGAAATAAGCCTTTGAATCAACCTGAAACATCTATAAGGCCCAAGTCACTTGGCTCTTTATAGAAATAGGTTTATTACAAAGGAAAAACACAATTGTAGTAAGGTGAATACATTAAAGACTGACTGATCAAGACAATAGGGAAGGAAGGGAGACTGATTTTTGGCCTACATGACCAAAAAATGGTCAACATGTGGAAGCCATGTCTTTATGACATGCCCCCATTGATATCCCCCCCTCTTTGAGGTGAGAGACGATAGAAATTGGAAGTTACCTCACTTCAAAGGGATGAGATAACCATATAAGTTTGAATGAACCATGTAGCATTTAAGAGAACATGTATAGGTAAATATATCATTGAATCATAGATAATGTGATCACATCAAGGCCTAAGATGCATGATAAAGATCGTGGAAATGCCTAGATAGTAACAATACAAGTTCAACAAGTAAATCAATCACACACACAAGAGCACTCAAAAGCAAGTCAAAAGGCAATGGTCCATGAAGACTGTAAATAAGGGGTGTGTTCAAATGTTGCATAATCAAAGGGACACGACTTATTCAAATTTCCAAAAAATCAAGAATGACATATTCAAATGTCCATACAATAAGCAATGGCATATTCAAATGTCAAATAATCAAATAAAAGCACAGGGGCGGCAATCAATGGAGCATATTCAAATGCTTGATAGAAAAGTAAAATATCAAGGCAAGACACTTAAGGAAGTGCATAAAGGAAATCACAAGCAACCAATATAAGCATATCATAGTAGCCTGTGGATCGAATGTGTTAGTAAAAAATGTCAAGTACATAAAATATCAAGTACATTAAATATCAAGTACATTATAGAGGATATAAGCATTGATAAAGGCATGTGTAAGTACATATTAGCTCAAACATGATAATGTAAAGTGATCATAGAATGATATAACCTGGAAGTATCATGATCATAGAAGTGGATGTCCCCAATGTCCTGATGATGTGAGTAGAGGGAAAGACCAACATCCAAGAGTGCATAAATCATGTATCCGTGTATGTTTGTATCACAATCAAATAAAATTATGTAACACGTGTATGTAGAAGTAACTAATATGCCATCCATCAACATGGAACTAACACATGGATTCCAAGGACCCAATAGATTATGTAGATGTCGAAAGTATTTTTTTATTTTTGAATGTTTTTGGTATTTTGGGTATTTTTTAAATCTTTTAAGAGTTTACAACTTTACGTTGGATCTTTTGCACTGACTGGATCATGGTTAGATAAGTTGAAATGATACATAACATGTTACTCCTCACATTTTATATGTGTAGTAGAAGAATTGATGCTATTATTTGGAATATGGATCAATTCACCTTTATGAGAAAAATAAATACCTTACTAGTTTTGTTCAATTTGTGCTTCCATTTGATATAACCAAAGAGGGACCAATATAAATTCATATGGAGATGTGATAGGCATAACCCTAACTCTTATTTGAATTACTTTAGGACCACAATCAATTGGTAATTTTATATGGCCTATAGAGTTTTTCTAACTGACCTTTATTTGCAATTCTTGTAGATCCAAGCCAACATGTTGAAAACGTCTTATATTGCAAGTAATTTTTGTTTGTGTAGGATTAATATGGTTATGCTAGAAATAAGCACCACCCATGAATAAGGTGATTGTTAAATCCTATTGGCCTAGATCCCGTTTGATTTGTTTGCTTTGAATCCCTTTTTATGCAATATATGTCATTTGCAGTTATGGATCCTTTTTTGAATGATCATGAAAAGAATTGCTAGATATTTCATGTTTTTGGTCATCACCAAGTTGTGAACCCAATTCCTTTTGAGGATCATCAAATGTAATTTTTTGGTCATCGATGAGGTCTTGGATCTTATGCCTCAAGGTAAAACATTTGTTCATACAATGCCCTGATCCCTGGTGATAATCAGAATAATCATTCACATCATACCCTTTTGGTAGAGGTCTATTCATATCAACCTCTATAGGATGAGGGAGATATATAATATGACACTCTATAATCCACATGAGTAATGAAGCAGGAGACTCAGGTAAATGTGAGAGCTTTGTCCTTGGTGCCTTAGGTAAAATAATTTGTTTGGATTTTTATAATAATGTATCAACCAATGTTGTTTTATTTGTATGTGAAATAGGTTGGGATATACCATGTTTATGTTTACCCAACCCTTGTCCTTTATATCCATAATTGAGTAAATATTGAGAACCAAAATCAATATTGTAGGATTGTGTTGTTGAAATATATGTTTGTTCGACCATTGCACAAAGTTTGAAGGGATTAGTTTTCATTAGATAGGTGTAAATGAATCCCTGATGCCTAAATTTTAAGCATGTGTGCAAAGTAGATGGAATTGTATACATCTCATGTATCCATGACCATCCCAAAATAAAGTTACAATTTGCATCATTTGGCATAACTTGGCACAAAGTAGGTAATGTACATGGACCCATAATACTATTCAATGTTATTTATCCCAATATTTTTCATTAAATATTATCAAATCCCTTGATTCTCATATTAGATGGTTCCAAATCTGAAGGACCAATGCTAATTAAGCAGAGAATAGTTATGTTACAAATGTTGAGCCCTGAACCATTGTCCATAAGAACTCATTCTACTATTTTATTATAAACACACACTTGGATGTAGGGTGACAAACATCTATTTATCATAGGGTAGGATGGTAGATCCTCCTTATCAAAGAATGCATTATTTTTGGTCTATTTGATGGAGTTTAACATGAAGGCTACATGTGGTGATTATACATTCTATGGCAAGGTTGTTATATGTAATGTTCTCACAAAAATAACCTTGTAAGGTGGTGACTCGTGTAACAAATCTAATGGGCTAATTTTATTCATAGCCTCATTTTATGTCTTTGGGATTTTTAGCATATGTTCATGTTGGTTTTCTTGATTTTGAGAAGCAAATTGTGTTGTTGAAAGCAAGTCTTGATAAATGATATTCTTTGAGGACACCTATTTACTACCAAAGGTAATAATTTTTAGGTTGCATGTTATATTTTGCATAATATTTGTGAAAGTAGCCAATGTTATATCACTTGGTACTTGGGTATCATGTAATGCCTCATATAGGATATCCTTATAAATTGTAGAGTGCTTTAGAAGTTTTAATATTGAAATCTTAGGATACATGCCACCTAATTCATCAATAAAGCCATTTTTCACGATTTTAGGTTTAGACGCCACTTGCTTTATCTTATTTCTTTTAAAAATATATTTTACCAAGCAATTTACATAGTAAACCACCACAATAACAATAAATTGGAACCCAAACTGGGTGATAGATTCATCCAAATTGCACATATTGATAAAAAATGGAAATATGATTCTTTGCAAATTTTAAATTTTATTTTTGAAAAATAAGAAATTAAATTTTTGTTCAAAAAAATAGAAAACCCAGAGTTAGCTAAGCTTTCAAGTTCAAAAATCCGGTTCACCAAATGTTCAATCCTAAATTGGATAAGGATCCTAATTAGATATATATGGTTAATAATATAGAAATGAATGAGCACAGGAGTGATAAACTCTATATAATAGGACAATTAATTACAAAACTCATATAGAACATATATTAAATTTATTATTTTGAGATATTCTAAAAATGAAAAGTACAGTTATGCTGGATATGAAAACAACAAATAAATACGATATTTATTTGGTTCTAATGCTAATATAGATTTGGAATTGAAACAAGTAGGAAGAATATTGGAAAAATATTCTAGAACAATCACCAAATTCAAGATTAAGTGCCTTTGTAGTTGTGTACACTTACGTCAGCTTGGGATGGTTACGTTGATGCTAATATATAGGTTGGATGTAGGTGTCATGTAATAATACTAATTGAAATAGGATGCAACCACCTATATTCTTTTGGGTTTTTTGTCACCTTTGCTCTGGTGTATTTAGATTTGGGTCGTGGACTATCGTTACATGTCAAATAGCAAAACCATAGTTCTTCATCCTCATAATGGTTGTGGGCAAAAATGGGTTAGCAGAAAAATGATGTCAAGCTACCCCAAAGACCCCTCTATCAATGAGCACTACTTGTATAACCAATAACCTGAAGAGGGCCTTAGACTTATGTAGTTCTCCCCTACATGTTGGCTTGTGTGTGAATCATGCAATGTGTGATAAATAAGTACAACAATGACCTAGCTTTTAACTTGGTAAATATAGCTCTTGGGTTGCTCTTTTAGTACTACAAACTTGTAAATATGTTGTCCTTATGACTAATATGGAAATAAGAGAAAATAAGGAAGTTTTGCTCACCTGAATGCTTGATCGAATGTTTTTGGTAAGTTGCCTAGTGAGTAGGTAAGAAGTTTCTAAGTCCGTAATGATTAAAGGTTTATTTTATATTTATACCAATCCCTTTCAAGAATAACTTGCATAATAGCACTTAGGCTAGCCTTTAGGATATTTTTCATTTTCAAAATAGATGACTTTTAAAGCATCAAACACTTACATCGGAGTAAGACACTTACGTCGATGTAGGTGTCTATTCGAGATATAAGTGTCCAGGGAGCAAGAAAATATGTACATGCTCAAAACTTGTAAAGACATAAGATAAATAGGTTTTAAGCATTTTGGGCAAGATAGAAGGCATGGGTCATCAACATAAGATTAGTTAGACTAAGAGGTAGGTAAAGGGGCACAAGAGAGAGCACATGCAAAACTTGCAAAAGCATGAAAGGTTTAAAACTGAGAGGAACAACCAAGGTCTGAGTTTGCCAAGTGTACAGGACTGAGGTGTTACATAATTCATAAATAGTGTATACAGTTAATGTAATTTAATAACATAAAACTTTGCACTAATTAAAATTATATGGAATATAACAATAAACATTATTCTAAGTGTAAAAGGTATAATTTGATTTTATTGAATGCACTTGTTATGAATAAAAAAGACCTGAAGGGATAAGAGTCTTAGTATTTTTATGTACTATGTAGGTCTAAGACTAAATACAGGTGGAAGAAAGAGGGTGAAACTAGGTTAAGAGTCATCCAAATTAGGAACTGAATCCTTGGATGCTCTTGGACAAATTCATTAGCTTTTGGACAATACCGACTTTTGCTTCTCTATTTCCGTAAATGTCATTACGTCAACTTATAAACTATCTCTGAGTGTGATCCCAAGGGATAGTTGTGCATGAAATATCATAATTATGTCTTCTTCTCTTTGAAACCCTGTATCCACTTTTGACACTAGGTTTAGGCCTGCATAATCAAGAAAAAAGTGGGTTGAGTTGAACCCAACCACTCCCCAATTAATTGTTGAGTGCAACTAACACATTCAACACCACGAAGAGGGAAGTCAAACTACATGTGGTTCTCTCTATTAGGTGTACGTGTGCAATCATGCTCCATCAACGAATGCAACATGTGATTTAACTTTCAATACTTAGAAAATGATAAATTTGGCTTGGCTTTGAGGTGATTTAGACTTGGTTAAGACATGCTCCTTATGATTGAAGGTTGAATTGGAAAGAATATGACAATTTATTTAAATGTATGGATGTGTATAGTAGGCTTGCCTAACAAATGATAGATAAGAACAAACTTCAACCTATTGTGTATTTATATGGGACTCTTTGAGTAATTTCTCATGCCATCAACATGTGAAATGTATGGGCCGACCCATAAGAAGGATTTGAATTTGAAAAGTGATTATTACTTGGTACGTGACAAGTCCATCAAGGTTGGACTGGTCTAAAATTTTAAAACAGTTTGAGTCTAATAGATTTGTCCATAATATAGGAATATTGATATCATGATTTAGAGATAGTTAAATATGAATTTGCACATGTTTGACATAGACTAAGGAATTCATGCAAGTGACGAATAACAAATTGGGAAGGTGGAACCCATGAAAAACATGTGAATGTAAGAGAAGGGCAAATAAGAGCCATATGTGTACACATAAGTCATGTAAGGTGGAGGTAGGTCAAAACTGACAATGTCAAGTATCTAATACCATATTTTAGTTCTTACAAGGTGTTTGTGTACTTGTTGATTATGTGTTATTGGTGAGTTTATGGGTTCTCATCATGTTTCCCTCTTTTCCTTCCCTCTTTCTTTATCATCCTCTATTTATAAGTCTCTTAAACTTTATGTCAGGTGCATAGGTTATGCCCCTAGGTTTGTTATAAACACAATCTACACAGCTAGGGCCTTTAATATACCCTTTTTATTACGGTGCACCTATCTTTGTAGTCCCATTTTTTCCAAGCTTAGTCATTATAAAGTTGGTTAGCATGACAATTTGAAACTAGTTGTGTATAAACATACAATAATTTCACTTCATTTACATCTAGAGAATCACAAAGGTGTACGTGTTGTTCATGTGAATCTATGAAGCACTATGTTTAACCCTAACGTCTATATTAAGGAATATAGGATTAAAGAGGTAGAGATAGTCTAGGACACAAGAGTGATAAACTATCTCTAAAGTAGGTCAATTAATTTACAACCTCAAATAAATAATATTCTGAATTTATATATCGAGATTACTAAAAATAGAAAGTACAAATATGATAGTTATTATAATGATAATGAAAACAAGATACTTAGTTGATTTTGATGCTAATATAAAACTAGTTCTAGGACATGAAGAAAATAGATGGTATTTGGATTCTAGATTAGTCATTTGATTTTGGAAATTATATCTGTGGCCTCAGACACTTGTATTGACTTGGAATGACTGTGTCGATGCTTCTATCTAACATGGACACAAGTGTCTAATACATAATACTTGTTGGATCTAGATGTGACCACCTATGATATTTTGGGTTGTGTGTCACCTTCACTTTGGTGTGCTCAGATATGGATCACAAATTGTCATTCCTTGTCAAATAGTAAAACCCTAGTTCTTCATATTCATAGTGGCAGTGGAAAAAATGGGTAGTGGGCTCACGGTGCCGAGCTAACCCCAAAGACCCCTTTGTCAATTAGTGGTGCCTACATAGCCACTACTTTGAAGAGGGCCTCAGACTCATGTGGTTCTCTCCTATGTGTGGGTTTGTGTGTGCAGAAGGATCCAATGTGTGATAAACAAGTACATAAAGTGACCTAGCTTATAACTTGGAAAATATGACTCATGAGACGTTCCTTCAGTGCTTCAAACTTGTAGATTTGTTGTCCCTATGACTGATATGGAAATATGAGAAAATAAGGAAGTTTTACTCACTTTAATGTTTGATTGAATGCTTTTGGTATTTTGCCTTGTGAGTTGCTAGGTCTATGCTAGGTGTCGAATGAATGAAGGTTGATATTGTATATATCAATCCCTTTTGGAAATATCTTGCATTAAAGCACTTAGGCTGACCATAAATATAGTTTCTTTTAAAAATTTGTATGACTTTAGGGCACTAAACACTTGCGTTATGATAAGACACTTGTGTTGACGCAGGCATTTGATTGAGACACAAGTATTCGGGCAACTGGCAAATAAACACAGGTCCAAAACTTACAAAAATAGAAGATAAGCATGTTTATAACATTATGAACATGATAGAATGTTTGAGTCATCCTAATAACATTAGTCAGACTAATAGATAATTAACTTGACACAAAGAGATAGTGTATGTGAGCCTTTTGGCAAAAGGAAAGATCTACAAGCTAAAAGCACATCCATGATATGCATTTTCCAAGTGTACAAGACTGATGTGCTATATAATTTAAAAATAATCTCTACACACTCACAATCATTCTAAAAAGACCAAACAATCATAAAACATTGTTCATGTTAAAAAAATCATTAGGAGGGACACAAACCATATATCACTAGGGTTTTGTATGACAATGGAATTGTTTCCAATTATGCAATTTGTTATTTTGAATATTGGCAATTGTCTAGGGGCTTGATAAATAGACGATACTTAAAACCCATCTAACACTTGACATGTGCCCCAAAACATTGATTGGTTCCTTAATTTTATAATATTGATGACAATCTAGGGCAAGGAGAATAAATTTGTTTTTCATGTGATAGAGGTTGCAGTGCTGAAAACTGAGTGAGGTTATTAGAGATCACGATTAGGTTAGCGTAATTGTCAAATCATTTTTTACTTAGCGTAATTGTCAAATCATTTTTTACTTATTTGTCATTTTTCAAAGTCATCACTTCCTCTTCCAACTTCCAGTGGAGGATTTAATATTATTAAGAAATCTGCTACCTAAATTTCGACACGATCATCTCTCTTCTAGTTTTAGAATTATTTAATTAAAGTTGATTTCTATATTCCAAATATTTGTTTAACCTAATTGAAAATAATTTGATATTTGTGGCACCATCGTAATCAATTTATCCATATTATTATCTCCGAATAAACTCATGCCATATCATATGTTTTAATATAATCATCTATATAAAGAACTTTAGTCCAAACTTCTATTATATTATTTTTTATCTCAATAATTTTTTTTAATTGATTCAATGTGGAGTTGGATGGAACCTACACCCATCTGGGACATAAACAAGGGTCCGAGTTCCTGTACAACAGATTCGCTAAGTTACTAATAGTAACAATAGTCAATCATATAACCCTTAGATACATGGGTTGGTAAGCAAATTAGATGTGCCCAACCCCACACAGTTTCAAATCTCATTAGGTGCTTGTAGGCCAAACGTGGCTATTTGAATTGTCTTCGTGACAATACTAATAGTAGTTGTTTGCGTTTGGTTTAGTGATTCTTGGAGACTGGGCCCTCTATTATGTCCCAAATCTTTAAAATGATAATACATGTATATATGTATTATGTACAGATACAATTTGAACCTAATTATATCGATATGAATACATACAATTAACCATTATACCACGTAACAATTAATCACACCCTACAACACAATTTGTCAAAAAAAATAAAAAAATAAAATAAAAATAAAAATAAAAATAAAAATAAATAAATCTATTTTGTGTATGCATCTTCGTAGTGTTGAAAAATATCCCCATTTGAAAGTGTCATTAACACCCCCACCTAAGTTTGAAACCCTAGTTTGGACCAAGACTGATCAACCTGATCACGGGTGTACAAGGGGATGCCGCCCTTAATTTATAAAAACAAATCCTTTCCCGAGCTGATGTGGCAACCTCTTATTGGACACATGACGTGTCAACCTCGCCTAGGGCTTGGTGTATAAAGTTACAAAACAAGGTATCTATAAAAATAAAAGCCGTGTCGGGTTCATAAAATTCATCGTCGAGCAGTGGAATAAAATTAGTAGCCCTTGTTTTATTTTCTGCGGGGGTTTTAATTAACAAATTTTGAGTTTTGCACATCAAATTTGTTGCAGATCGGGGCTCGTCGACATCAGATCGGTTAAATTCAAAGGTATCCTTCGACATTTTGTATCAGCCCTTTTATTATTTTCTGCCAGGGCTCCAATATTAAGGTTTTCGCCGATAAACTTAGTGGTGTTTTTGAATCTGCCGACGGGTTTATTTGTCCTCTCAACTATTTTATGGTAGATCTGCTTGTGGGTTTCAATTTTGATTTTTTTTAGAAATCTCTTGTGCTCGTTTTTGGTACTATATGTTAAACCCTAATCATTTTGTAATCCTCGGTTGTTTCTTCTCCACCATGGAAGGGAAATTTGCTTTTGTTACAGCAGTAGAGCACTGCTGGTGAAATTAAGCAGGAGCTACATAACTTGGTGTAATGTTAGGTTTACATTCTATTATTTTTTAGGAAGTGGAAGATCGGGATGTAGGTTAAAAACAGATGATAAAGATTGAAACGTGTGATTGTTTTGCTTTTGCTCTTGTTTTAGGAAATTAGTCTTTAAAATAAAGATAAACTGCTCTGTTTAAGACCGTATTTTTGTAAATTGGATTACACTGAAAGGGATATTATCTTTTGATTTATTTCTCAAAAAGATCTTTGTGGGCGTTTGTTTATATGTTGAGTATAAACTTTTTTTAATGATCTTTTCGGCTGTACTGGGAATTTATCCATCAACTGATGTGACTGTTTGACTGAACTTGTGTTGCTATTCCCCTGTTACCTGTTAGCGTTTTTTTTCTGTCTATGGTTGAAACCAGGGGCCCCTTTCTGTTTGGTGTATTGGCGGTTTTAGGGTTTGTTTCTCGGTAGGGCAGGATTCAGTTTTTTTGCTTTTTGGGTATGGTGGGAATTTACACACGGTAGCTCAGGAATCCAGTCGTGAAAATTACTTCTTAACAAAGCCCTTTAAAGGCCATGGAATCTTGCATGTTTTGAGAACACCTTTCATGTATTGGGAATCCATAAAACTACACAACAATAGTTGTGTATTAAGATCGAGCATCTCCATAAACAGTAGGAAGCTGTAAGCTCTCAAACTGAGCTAAATGAACCATCTGTAGCATCATAAACTGTTTAACCGAAAACCTAAGTTGCCGATACGGATATGGGTACGAGAATTGGATGCGGGGATACAGTGATTTTGGGGATACAGTGATTTTTTTTTTTTGGGGGTTTAGATACGGCTGGATATGGCCGTACAAAAATATATATAAAAAATAAAAAAATAAAACATATAAACAAAACTAAACAAAAATATATATAAAAAATAAAAAAAATATAAACATATAAACAAAACTAATCACATAATATGCGTAGAAGAAACATAAATTAATCACATAATATGCGTAGAAGAAACATAATAAGCTAAATAACAACAAAACATACTAATAATTCAATGCCAAATATCATAATAGTCAATTGTCGAACTTAGATTAGTCTTATTTATTATTACAAGTACATAATACAAATGTTACAACTTACCGGTATGGACAAAAATAAAGACAAAAGAAAATCCACTCTCTGTAGTTTGGTGAAGATTATAATGAGATGACCTTCTGCTAAATCAATTTAAGAAAAAAAATTGCCATTAAATTCGAACCGTAAAAAACAAATAAAATATATTTGTATAAAATAAAATAAAAAAAATTAAAAAGTTGTAAAAAAATTATAAACGAAAAAACAAAATAGAATATATTTAATTTATAATTATAAAACATTAAAAAGTAAATTTAAAAACATAGAAATAAAAAATAAATAATAATAAATTAAACGAAATTGAAAAAAAAAAAACATATATTAAAAAATAACAAATAAGAGGGAATCAATCGAGGTTTTCTCTGTGGATTTTGACGATTTTCCTTTTGGCCGAGATCGAATCAAGCATGGACATTCTAGCTAGAAGTGATAACAATTATGCAAAGCAGCACGAAAATATCTACTGACAATCGTTCCAGTTCGCCGATGCAGATGGGGATGGGCAGATCACAGGAGACGATGCTGTGAAGATATTTTCCCTCTCCCTTCTCTCCAGACAGGAGCTTAAACAGGTGTGGGTGGTGGCAGATTCAAAACGACAGGGTTTTCTTGGCTTTAAGGAGTTTATAACAGCAATGCAGATAAGGTTTTCCCTGCCTTTGCTGTTTTGTTCGGTGCTCTCCCCGCACTCCCTCGCCTGCGCTCCCATATCTGGGAGCATTTCCCCGTGCTCCCAGGGCCTGGGGGGCCGTATCCGGTAACGTAGCCAAAAACCTTTCATTTTTCTTTCTGTAATTTGCTGAAAAACTTCAATAACTCTAATTAATATTTTTTTTGTCATCAATCATTGAATGCCCAAGGATTTCCTCATCCGTCAATGTCTCTATTTTCATCCAGCAGTACTCCCTCCTGTGCAGCTAGTGCTGCAAGTTGAGAAACTAAAGTACACCTCTACAGCATGCGGAAAGAAGTTTGTATTACATAAATTACATTAACAATTGATTTAAAATCATCTACATCATCGTTAATTGGAAGTCATACAGTGCCATCCTCAAAATTTTGATGTTGTCTTGGGAGTGCTTCAAGATTTCAACATGTTTGTCTGTGGTGTGTTCTGTAGCTAGAGCACTTAATTATAATTGTGAATTGCAAACTTCCAAAAAAGCCAACCATATATTGCAGTAAAATGTTCTCTCAGCTTGCAACATTCTGTACATTCATGGATCCCCCCATGCTTTATCATTTGATTAATCAATGTTGTAAATGTCAGTTAAGTGCAAATGGTGAGCATTTTCCTTTTGGTTACTCTCTTACTTTCCCTTGCATGCATCACGGCTAAAGTTAACAATATATTGTGCCTTACTGCTCTTAATGTTTTGAGAAGCTGCTGAGGGAACTAACATTGCCACCTCTTGCGTTTGTTAGTCTTCGTAAGCTTTGATAAGTTGAAGGGATTTTTCTAACGGGTAAAACAGCTGAGGCATTAGGAGCATAGTTACCAGATTCGGCTGCATCTGGCCGAAATCTGGAACGTTCTGCATTTTTGCGGGCTTCCGGATTAAAAAATTCGGTTCGCCGTATTTTTGAACATTAAAAGTGTACGGAGAGGGAGAAACAATGGAAGTCAACAAAAAAAATTAGAAAATGTAAATCTAGTCCGAACCCAAGAGTATAGAAATAAAATAAACATTTAAGTATAAGATTATGCTTTTAAGTTATATTTTTTATTTATATACTTTCAGAATGTTTGAGAGGGGTTTCGGACCGCTAGGAGCTATAATGCAAATTCTAGGTTTTGGAGGATCCTATCATATTTCAGAGTTTGTCAGATTCCAGGGTTTCAGGGTTTCAAACTTAGCCATATTTCAGGGTTTCAAGATTTCAGAGTGGCTCCCATTTTGCTTGCCTACGAGTGGGTCTCAACACTGCGGGAGAGTGGCCGAGTGGTTTAAAGTGGCACAAGAAGACATTGTTAGCATGGATCCCCATTTATGGTGGCAGACGTATGGTTCTTCTACCCTAGAGTTACAAAAGCTTGCTGTGCGTGTCCACAGTCAATGTCCCAATGCTTCTGCATGGAAAAGAAATTGGAGCACGCATGATTTGATCCATACTAATAAGAGAAATCGACTAGGAGCCAAAAAACTGTCAGATCTTGTGTTTGTTCATAGCAATTTAAGATTGCTTGAGCGCAATCTTGCAAAAGAAGATGACAATCTTCATCTTGGAGAGACATCCTTTGAAGGAGTTGAGGAAAATCTTCATATTGATAGTGTTGATGAGCTGGATGGAGGATTCGCTGATGGTGCTAATGCTAGTGCTAGTTTTGATTTCGAAGCTGGGTTTGATGTTGCAAATGTTTGAAACCTAAGTTCTATATCAATTTTGAGCTTAGGCTCTAAACTATGAATATTTTGCTATCTTTTAATGTAATTCAAGTTTGAAATTCTTATGCATTTCTCATTTTTGCAAGTGTTAAATTAATGTTCATTCCTTAGTAGATTGAAATATCTTGCATATATATATATATATATAATTTTATTTTTTGAACCGGATTTTACTGTATTTTTTCAAAAATTTCGCATTCTGAATTTTTTCTGCCTCCCGAACGCATTCGGATTTCCGAACCTGGTAACTATGATTAGGAGCAATTGCCTTTGTGCTAAACTGGAAGAAATTGGAGCTCCACACTGTCAGCTATGGATAAAGCTTATCGAAACCTTTAACAATTTGTAGCTATTTGTGCTGATAGGTGTAACCCACAATGGCAGCCCGGGATGGTGGTGGACTGTAATAACTGTAAGATGGTAACAATTAATAGCTGACCATAAATGTGATGTCCATTTGACCTTTTTTTTTTTTTAAATTTTTTGTTTGGAGAAGTTGATCGAAAAATCATAATATCTTGGACATACAAGTGGAGTTTGGAGGCCCTTTATTCCCCTTGGAAATATTTTTTCAAGCCATTGAGGTCATCTGTCACGAGTCAGTAGGAAATTCACATAGAAGGTAATAGAGTCATTAATCAATGTGATATGTGATAAATCCAAGATGGGTGTGTTGGGATTGATCTCTGTCATTGTTTTTCAGATAATTTTATTTAAGATATCTGTTATAGTTGTTAAAAGTTTGGTAGTTAGCCTTCCACCAATTCTAGAAAAGCCCACCGATTTCTTTTCTGGATTTTGTCTACCTCAGCATCTATTTCTTAGGGATACAATTGAGTATGTTAGTATGTATAATTGCTGTGTGTGATAATGCATTGTACACCTCTACATGGGAGGTAAAAAGCGAGAACTTGTCTTAATATTTTCGTCCAAGGAATATGGATGAAAGATAAGCAAGTTCTTGTAAATCAAAATGTATTCAAGACATGTCAACGGTGGGTTCAGAGAAGTTTGAAGTAGAGCTAAAAGTAAATGTATACAAGACATCCAGCTTTCAAATTGCTTTGAGGAAAAGAAATCGAAGGAGGTGCTGTTATGACATTCAAGGAATACGTGCTATTTTCAGCCAAGAAGGACAACTTTTAATGATGTAGTGGGAAGATACATGGCTTATAATTGATATTACGTGCTATTTTGATGAGAAATGATAATGTTATAAGAGGATAATAGGATATGTAACTTATAATTTAATGGCTAGGAGGAATAGATATCTGTTAAAATTCTATGATACCTTAATATAGTATGCTTACCTTTGTCCAAATTCTTATCGTTTCTAAATCAGTACAGGAGTCTTCTCCAAAATATTGTTTCTTATCTTTAGGTTGAGTTGGAGTATTCATAGAATTTTTCTGAATCTATGTAAATACACTAGTATGGAGTGCAGGAGAAGTTTTGGGAGAATTTGTTAGCAAGATGGTCCATTGGAGCCTAATTTTCTGAGAATTTGTTTTGCAAGATGGTCCCTTGGAGACTAATTTTCCGGACCAGTTGCAGTGCCCATTCTGCCTTAGGTGTATTAGACCTGAGCTGGTATACATACATTCGTACAAAGTTTCTTAATTATGTTAAACTGTTTGAAATTGATTTTTGGAATACAGTAAACTGTTTGAAATTGATTTTTGAAGTATTTAGTTTCTTAGAGATTTGTGGTGTGTTTTGTTTGCAGTCCAAATTAAAGAAATCAGTCTAAAAAGAAATAAATACATATTTTAAGATTTCTGTTCAGATTTTGTTCAGTTTGATGTTACAGATTTTAGTTTTGGAATGTAACAGAAACCAGTCTTTAATCATTTAAAAAGTCTGTTATCTTTCGTGCCCTCTTGCATTTTTGTTGATAAATATTAAAAAGCAACCTGCTTTATTGCCATGCTTTGTGAATTAGACTAGCGTTCTATTTTGTGTGTTCATGATAAGAAATCTGGTATTACATGCTTACATTGTGTTACATGTTTACAGTTTATTATATTGGTTTTTCCTTTCAAGAAAAAATGCCAAGTGGTGGATTTAGGGTGCTACACCTTGTGAGGCCATTTCTTTCAATTTTGCCTGAGGTTCAGACAGCTGAAAGGAAAGTTCCCTTCAGGGAGAAGGTTCTTTACACTGTAATTTCCCTTTTCATATTTCTGGTATGCAGTCAGTTGCCATTGTATGGCATACATTCAGCTACAGGTGCAGATCCATTCTATTGGATGCGTGTTATCCTTGCCTCCAATCGTGGAACTGTCATGGAACTTGGTATCACCCCTATTGTTACTTCGGGACTAGTGATGCAGCTTTTGGCAGGATCAAAGATAATTGAGGTGGACAATAGCGTTCGAGAAGATCGTGCACTCCTGTAAGTGTCTGGCTACTTTTCATTGCAAGCGTATGAAACGCACAATTTATTAATGGTGTTTTAAATTATGAATCTATTTTTACCCTCCAAATGGCAAGGGATTGCCACAGATTGATTGAAAATTCGGTTGGTGCTGGTTATGCTAATGCTTTATTTAGTTAATGTGGTCTTGTAGTAATCTAAAGCCCTTCCTGTGGCTGGCAGGAATGGGGCCCAAAATTTATTTGATTGAAAATTGAGTTGGTGTTGTTTATGCTAATTCTTTATTTAGTTAATGTGGTTTTGTTGTAATTTAAGCCTCTTGTGGCTGGCGGGAATGGGGCCAAAATGTTATTTGATTGAAAATTCAGTTGATTGCTGGTTATGACAATGCTTTATTTAGTTAACGTGGTCTTTGTAGTAATGTAAGCCTCTTCTTGTGGCAGGAATGGGGCCCAAAAGTTACTTGGTGTCCTCATCACAATTGGCGAAGCAGTTGCATATGTACTTTCAGGAATGTATGGTGACATCAGGGACCTTGGAGCTGGCAATGCCATTCTTATTATTGTCCAACTCTTTTTTGCTGGTATAATTGTGATATGTTTGGACGAACTGCTCCAGAAGGGCTATGGGTTGGGCTCTGGCATTTCCTTATTCATTGCAACTAACATATGGTGGGTACTTTTGTATTATTCTAGGTTTTGGTTGCCTCTTATTTGCTTTTTGGAGAAAATTTTAGAGGTCGAATTTGACTGAAAATTTGTTATTATTTGTTGCTTTACCAATCGTTTTCTTATTTTGGTGTATGTTTAATTTCAGCGAGAGTATCATATGGAAGGCATTTAGTCCAACAACAATTAATAGTGGACGAGGTGCTGAGTTTGAGGGAGCTGTCATTGCATTGTTTCACTTGTTGATAACCCGAACAGACAAGGTTCGTGCACTCAGAGAGGCTTTTTACAGGCAGAACCTTCCGAATGTGACCAATCTGCTTGCAACAGTTTTGGTTTTTCTCATTGTGATATACTTCCAAGGCTTCCGGGTTGTTTTGCCGGTGAGATCAAAGAATGCACGCGGGCAGCAAGGATCATATCCTATTAAGTTATTTTATACATCTAACATGCCAATCATTTTGCAGTCAGCTCTGGTTTCAAATTTGTATTTCATTTCTCAGGTGTGTTTTGGTTTATCTCTTTGTTGTCTAAAATTGTCAACTTTGTTTATACTATCTCTCTTTCATATTATAATTCTATAAACACGAGTTTTTGTATTTTTTTTTCAGTTGCTTTACAGGAGGTACAGTGGGAACTTCCTCATTAATTTGCTAGGAAAGTGGAAGGAATCTGAATATTCATCGAGCGGCCAGTTTGTTCCTGTGGGTGGTCTTGTCTACTACATCACTCCACCTTCCAGGTAAATGCTGATCCTAAGCGTTGGGTTTGAGTGATGTCTTCTACTCGAGTATGACCTTATCCATATTTTGCAATCCGAATTTCAGCCCCAATTGTTGTTATAATTATTGATTACTATGCAGCTTGGCGGAGATGGCAGCAAATCCTTTCCATGCTCTTTTCTATTTGACTTTTATGCTGACAGCATGCGCACTCTTTTCAAAGACATGGATTGAAGTATCAGGTTCCTCTGCCAGAGATGTGGCAAAGCAGCTCAAGGTATGACGAGCTTCCTAACTTTTAAGGCATTTGTTTACCGTTTATTCTTTTGGGATCGTATTGTTTATCTGCGTTCAAACTGCAGGAGCAACAAATGGTTATGCCGGGCCATAGAGAGTCTAATCTCCAGAAGGAGCTGAATCGTTACATACCAACTGCTGCAGCTTTTGGTGGCATGTGCATCGGCGCTCTTACTGTCATGGCTGATTTTATGGGTGCTATTGGGTCTGGTACAGGAATACTTCTTGCGGTCACCATTATCTACCAGTACTTTGAGACCTTTGAGAAGGAAAGGGCCAGCGAATTAGGTTTCTTTGGTTTTTAAGCGATACCCATTGAACTTGAATTTATTAGAAATTATGTATCAGATGAGACTTTAAATTGGGCTAATTCTCTGGCCGTTGAAGGATGTTGAGTGTAGGGGATTTGATGTCCCAATTGAAGTTTTGCAGCCATCTTCTGATATAGATTTCAAACTCAACAATTAGTACACAGAATTAAAAGCTGGCAGGACACTGACATTGAGATATTTTAGAGCAACTTTTTTTTATTTGAACAAAAGCAGTTGTATACTACAAGAGAACAGGCCATGAACTTGTAGGCACGAGTAGTGTATACATTGCCTTTTTTATCAAGTTACTTGCAGTTTTAAATGCAAATATCAAGTTACTTGCAGTTTTAAATGCAAAGAGATATCTGGTAATTTGATGACAAACATTGCCCTTTCGTTTTTCTAAGCCTAACACACAAATTAAAGAAATGTGTTAAAATGATAATTCATGCATATGGTATATATTTTATAACTATTGTTTTTTATTTGCAGTGAATATCAAAAACAAAATGAGTCTTTTGAAATATTCCAGAAACTGTAAGATTCACTTTATATGAACTGTAAAATTATAAAATATCTAATATTGGATATAATTTCTAGAAGGAATTTTAGCATTATAATCAATACTTTACGGAAAGTATTATAGGAAGTGTATAATTTAACATCTTTTATTTGCCAGATCCAACAATTATACAAGGAGGTAAAATCTACCAAATAATTTAGGAGGGGAAATTGTTGTCCTATCTTTGATTTACCAGGTTTTCCAATTTTACAAGGAGTTCAATCTACTAAATATTTTAGGAGGGAGAATTATTGTCTTAATAAAATTTATTTTTAACAAGATAAATTTTTAATAAATAAAACATTGTTTTTCTTAATATTTTTCAATTGATCAATGATGAGATCACAAAGATAACGATAAAATGTATATATCGAAATAATGTTCGAGGCATTCTGGGCTCTCTCTAAAATGATGTTAAATCAAAAATATTTTATGTGATAAGTTTAAATATATTTTTTTAATAGATGAGACGACACCGGAGGAATAATATAGCATTTGATTTTGCATTGGTGGATACGTATTGTGATTAAATTTGAACGGCAAGTTTTAATTTTAATGCAAAAAGAATATATTCTTAATACTTGTTTGATTAGAAGTTAGCGATTTTTTTTTTCATTTCAAGTACACTTCACTGGAAAAAATGCCATATACAACATTTCCTCTCTGATTTTAATAAGTTTAAAAATAAATATTTTATAAAGAATAATTAAATTTGATATTAAATGTATTTTTCCATTTTTTTATAGTTCTCAGATGTTTATTCTGGGAAAGATCAAGGGTGAAAAGTTTTAACATCTTTAAAAATAATTGAATTTGATATTAAATATTTTCTTCATTTTCTAATAGCTTCCAAATATTCATGTGGAAAAGAGTAGGGCCAACAAGCTTTTGAACATACTACATGCATTTAATTATTTTAGAACCTTGTGACCTCACAACAAATATGATCCCTGTGACCTCACAACAAATATGTTTAAAAAATGGGAAAAAAAAAAAAAAAAAAAAAATTCTCTTGTTTAGAGATACAAAGTCATGGTTGATTAAAAAACTCTTAAATATGGAAAAAAAAAAAAGAAAGTCAACAAATATGATCCCTGTGACCTCACAACAAATATGTTTAAAAAATGGGAAAAAAAAAAAAAAAAAAAAAAATTCTCTTGTTTAGAGATACAAAGTCATGGTTGATTAAAAAACTCTTAAATATGGGAAAAAAAAATAAAAAATTCTCTTGTTTAGAGATACAAAGTCATGGTTGATTAAAAAACTCTAAATATAGGGGAAAGAGCATATAAAATAAACAGATTTTAGCTAATAACACCCTCCCCTGCAAAAAAAAAAAAGTGAAGAAAGACGTATAAAAAAAAAAAAGAAAAAGAAGAAAATGGTATTGTTTCACCATCTAGGGTGGTGGTTCGTTGACATTATTTATCATGATTCCTCTTTTACCACCACAAGTGTTCAGATGGCATATGTCAAATTAGCCATTTTTTTGACATTTAATTTTTTTTAATCTATACATTTAATTATGTCAATTTTGATTTTTTTTCTCTTTTCAATAAATTATTTTTCCATTATATTTATGTGCTAAGTTAGTTTTAATTTTAATAATGGGAAGATACTTTACACATGATGGGATTAAAGGCTAGGATATAATACACTCGATTTTTTATTGCCAATTAGTTTAAATTTTACTTAAAAGAATGGGAAATATTAGCTACATTATCTACCACATGATTAGTTATAAGATCTACTAATGGATTATTAAACTAACATGTAATATGGATGAATCAAATCAAAGTGAATTCATTTCTTAAGTATCATATATATGCGATGATTTCATCCATGAAGGATTTAGACTTTCTTGATCAAGGAGCATTGGTATTAATTTGATCTATTATCATCTTCGATTATGAGAAAGACTATATATTATTTACAAAACAATTGAAAGCTTTGATATAGACTTTCTTGATCAAGGAGCATTGGTATTAATTTGATCTATTATCATCTTCGATTATGAGAAAGACTTGATATTAATTACAAAACAATTAAAAGCCTTAATATATTGTAAATGCTTCTACCATATAGTTCGATAAAAAAACCCTTGTAGCCAAATCAAATATACATTGTATTATCATACATGAATTGCAAACAACTCCACCAAAACTATATATTCTAGGGTTACCATGTCCAATTCCATTGGTATGAATATCAACTTGATCTAGTTGTAAGCAGATCCTCCGTTTATCAAGGATAGAGCGTTGATTACCTTGACATTGGAAAGTGTAAGCTTGCTAGAATTTAAGAAACCAAACTTAGAATGTTTTTATTTTCTTATTGTAAGAATATGAGACTAGAGATTAAAATAACACCATTATTATTTTTGAAGAAACAATTTCCAATTCCTTTCATTTCATATTATCCATAAGATGAAATGGGAACCATAAGTCCATAATTCATTAAATGTCTACAGAAAAAAGTTACTTCAGCTGATAAAATAATGCATTCTTGATAAAAGAAGAAATAAAAACTCGAATTCTCATAATAGTAATCTAATCATCCCATAAATTACTAGCATAATGACATTTGAAAAATTAATGAAAGGCATCATCCTTATTTCTCTTATATGGTGAGCACAGGGAAGGGCAATATATATCTCTTCGCATTAAATTATCTTGAGTTAACATTTTATATATCTCTTCACATTAAATTATCTCGAGTTAACACTTTATATATATCTCTTCGCATTAAATTATCTCGAACTAACACTTTATTATGATATATAGCTTCAAGCTTCTAGAGAAAGAAAACAATCTTTGATCAGCTGTTTCATGTATGCCAAAGTCTACGAGCCTATGATGTTGTGGGAAGTTGACTACATTATGATGTTAAAACGTGTTTATATCCCTACTGAGATAAGTGTTCAGAAGAGGAATAGTCCCCCTCCCCCAATAAAGTTTATCTTGATTGTAGCAATTGCGAACCTTCTCAGATTGAATAATTTGCCAATGTATATGTTATTCCCAAGACATAACATGAAACCAAAGATAATTATTTGAGGAAGGAGAAGGAATTCCATCAACTTAGACCAATTACCAGTAAGAAAAATATCATGCATAAAATGCAACTGGATGTGTAAATTAAGAGAAGGATAGCCATTCCAAATGTCTTCCATAAAGTTTATATTCCTTCTATCTCCGATTTCCCAAGCCAATTTAGGATGTATGGCTTTGTGAGCTTTAACCATTCCACACCAATTATGAGTGATTGAGTACATGGATGAATATGAGCCCCTTCCGCCCATCTTTCGAATTGAATCAATTTTGATGAGTGATTGAGTACATAGATGAGTATTAGCTTTCTAATTTGAGAGTAATATTTAAAATAAATTAATTTTGATCAGAATGAATGTTTTAAATATATGAATTTATTTCTAATAAAATTTATTATTGAAACACTTTATATTATATTAACAAAAAGAATGCTTAATATAAACGAAATTTTGCAAATTTGTTATAATTGGGACACATCAAGGCTCAAAGTCCTTACAAAAGTAATATAACTAGTTTCAAATACAACACAAAAATCAACAGATCAAGACACAACTCATCTCCAATAAAATTTCAATCTGTTAATTAAATTTTATTTTAAATATATTTTGACCCCAACTGAGAAGCCAAATAATTGTTGAATGTCCTACCTATATAATCATTTGATCAATATCTTTAAAATGGATTGGATTTCTGCATGTTTATTTTTAACCCTAAGACTATAAAGAAAATATTGATAATATTTCAGATAACAGTAGCCTCTTTAAAATGATGCTTGGTCAAAATAAAACAGAATACAAACTGAACCGCTTTAGAAATCCATCTATCAGTCCATGTAGGAAATTGCGTATTATCAGTCTGTTGACTAGAGTTTTCGTAAATACATTTTTGGTTTTTAGGTATTTGAAAGGGAATTGTTGTATGGAAATGTCAAATACTTGTTGAATGTTTTGTATAGATATTAGTTATATTTTTTAATCTGAGTTTAATTAGTATTTATAAATTGGTGGAATCTATACTCTTTGAGAATCACAAAATTTAATTTATACAAAAAAATAAAATAAAAAATGATTATTTAATTAAAATTAACTAATTTATGAATAGTGAATAAACATATTATTTTAATCCTCAATAATCAACTTAAAAATACATAATAAAACACGGTGGAAAGTTGGATTTTGATACTGTCGTTCACCATTTCATATTAGAGATGAGAAATAATTAGTTGATGCTTGTTTTATTTCCTCAAAGTGATACAACACGTCACCATTTGGAAGATGATCTGATTAATCAAACAAATGTCATTAAAAAAAAAAAGTATTTTCATCACCTTCTTGGAGTTATTTTGGTCTATATTTCTGATGTTAATATACTTCATATTTTTATCCTACTCTTGTAATTATTTTTCTATATGATTAATCTCATTCCAGGCAAAACATATATTAGTGATATTGATGAAATTGATGTGAACAATTATTAATATTTAAATTCTAATTCCAATTCCAATTTCAATTCCTGCTTGTGAAAAAATATGTTCACAAATCATGTTTTGTTGAAAGATAATCTAGTGCAATCAAGATCCACAATATGATTTTCTCCAAAACCACCCTTTTTGAATCAACTCAAACAAATTTGAGTCTTCAAACCACATAAGTTGGATGAGAAAGAGTTCGCTGAATGTAATAATTTTGGTTTCCCAATTCAGGTTCAATGTTTTTAATCTTTGCCTTCAAAGCCTTCAGTTTGTTTTTAATTCCATGAGAGAGTCTTCACTGCGGTGATTTTTTATATTTTGTATTTTTTGAGAGTTCTCTGTTTAGAGTTGAGTTTAAATATTTCATAGATCAATGTGGATTCATCCTCTTATTGTATTGATCATGACAACGAAATAGTTGTTGCATTAATGGGGTTTTTGTACTATAACATTAATTAATAGTTAATTAATTACTATGATTATTATTTTAATATGTTGTTTTAAATTTATAATGTATATTGGTTAATAATTATAAGACAAGGGGATGCATAAAATATACAAAATAATTTCTTAGTAAACGTTAGTATAATAAATGTATTTTATCGTTTTGATTATATTATTTATTTCTTCTTTTACTAATAATTTCTTCAAACTACATGTATTTTTTGAAGGAGGAACAATTAATATAATCTATCATTTTTGGATAGTGGATGTTTAACCTAAAATAGTAGATTATATTTAATATTATTTTATTCTAATAAATATTTAGAGGTTTTTATGTGCTTTGTGAGTTTCCTTATCTTCTGATTTAATTAACTTATATAATAAATTTAAAATGGTGGAATATATTTACTGTTCTTCTCTACTAATAAATTATTAAAGGTGTTTGTAAAGTTTTTGTGTTCCTTCTTTTATGATTATTAATCAACAAATATATTAAGTGTTTTTGTGTTCCTTATCTTCTAAGTTGGGGAAATTTACTTGAAAGAGGTGTGGTAAGGGTTTAGGGTGCATTTATTATTGTAAATATTGGTGGAATTTATAACTTATTTCTAGTAGGTTTGGCAAGGTTATAAGTATGGTTTTTTGAGTTATTTAATGCTATTTATTCCTAATTTTGGCAAGTTGGTTTGGAGAAGATTTGATCATGTTTTAGGTCCTAACATTGGCCAATTTTTATATGATATGCATGGTGAAATTTATCTTCAGTTGTGGAGGGTTTCTGAGTTGGATTTGGTAACAAAAAGAGGACATTAAAATCAACTTGGTGGCATTGAGGGTTTGGGAGTGGAAAATATACAAATTCAATTTATTTTTTCATATGGTGTGAGCCATGATTGTCTAGCTTCACAAGGTATTTTTATATTAATTTGTTGAGTTATTGGAGGTGTGATAATTTCAGTTTGGTGGTGCAAATACAACACCAGGGTTTGTTGGTTTTTATTTTCAGAATTCAGAATTTATTTTAGATTTGTTTAGGGGTTTATTGGATCTTTTGCATTGTTGTCCCAATTTGGGGACATTACATAAAATAAGAGAAAGGGGAATTAAAAAGGGCCTATAACATAGGAAACACGTGCCAATAAGAGTTTAATAGGAATTGATAATCGATAAACACAAAAGTATCCTAGAACAATGTAATTTGACAACTAAAACTATCACAAATAAAACTTAGGTGTCTACATAATGCCCCATTTTGATGTGTGTGTATGTGTACATATCAAAGTAAAATAAAAATACTGACATGAAGTGTATTTAGAAGATGCCTCAATTTTTGAAACCTGTAAGAGTTCTCAAAGTCATTATAGAAATAATGATGAACTAAAAGTCAAAAGGAAAGAGAGGTCCCTTGATTGCCACTGTGAAAAGTCACAAAGATCCTAAAAAAAACCCACACTTATGTGTCTAGGATATGGAAACCTTTGCCTTTATAAACATATGGGGAACATATGTATGTGAATCAATGTTTATATAAATCTAAGGAACTATTGTAATTTAGTAAATAAAATGATGATAAAAATGAATACACCTTGTGTTGAAAATTATAAAGTTTTATGTATGAAATTCATTAATTAATACATATGTGTCTCGTGGGAAGAACAAGTGAAGTATCTGTGTACCACCATTTGATTGCTTCCATGTAAGAGAGTGAGGAAGAGTATGTTATATAACACCATGTGATTACTTCCATGAGAGGGACCAAAGAGAATAACTTGTGTACCGCCATGTGATTGCTGCTATATAGGGGACCAAATGAGTATCCTGAAGTCTTGGACACAAAAATAAGTCGATCATAAGCCCCCATTTCAAGGTGTATGATGAAATTCAATCACATATCTCAAAATCAAGGGATTAAGTGCATCATTTGTAAATTGTGAAAATAAATCATGAATGTATAATCATATTAAGATATCATCATGGAAACATATATGTAGAGGAATATATAAGATGACCCCAAATGAGCCCAGTGTATAATCCAAATAAGCACAAGTGTAACATGCCCCCAAATGAGAAATACATAAGCAATGTAATAAAAATAATAATATGCCCCTTATAAGAAACATGTAATGAGTTAAAAAAATTGATACCATGCCCCATTATAAACAATGTAACAATATATATATCAAAATAAACCATATACAATGAACCTTGTCCCAATAGATACATGATAAGAATCATGGTAATGTAGGCAAACCAATAAAAAATATCTGCATGATATATATAATGGAAAATCAAAGAACACCATGCATACTATAAATTATGGCATTAAATGCAAAATTAGCACAAAGTAAACAAATAAATTAGGTAAGGCACACTAAGCGCATCATACTCAAAGTAAACATGAACATCAATGTCAAACACAAATAATAATAGAGAAAATAGAATAATCATAACACTCAAGGAAAAAAATGGACACATAGTATACAACAAAATCAAGGAACATACTTCAATCATGGGAAAATAAGAGAGGCACACCAAACAAAAATTACATGAAACAAACACATCAAGCATAAGAAAAATAATAGAGGAGTGCCAGAAAAAAATCACATGAAGCAAACACATCAAGCATAGGGAAAATAAGAGAGGCACTCTAGATAATAAACAAATGAAACAAACACATCAGACATACTATAAGTAAGTTACAACATAAAACAAACAAAACACCCACATAATCAAGTACAATGAAAAACTAAGGTCATGACAAGTTAAATAGGAGTATGAACATACATGAAATCATAATGCATACATAATAGGAAAGAACATAATATACAAGATCACACACAAGATTAATATGATAAAGGAAATAAAAAAAAGATAGAACTTGAAGCACCATTAGGAGATGCCTCCAAAATAACCCTAGAGAGAGGATGAAACATACCCATAACTTATTGTGAATCCATAATCATATGTACTTACATGCAAATCTTGCATTTATCTTAGTAGAAACATCAATAGCATGTATGTAAGGAGTATGATCTCTACCAATAGGTGTATAATAATGGACACATATGGATCATCAAGAACACAAGTGAAATAAACATGCACTTAAATTTATAACCACACAAATTAATCATGCAAAATATAGATTGCTCAATTTATAAAATAAGAGGATTAGTATAGAAGTTAACAAACCATGATAAAAAGTTTATGATAATCACCATAATATATTAAAGTTAAAGCACTAAGACCATGAGTACCATGTGTAGGGAAAGGTGTAACTTGTAACAAGTTATCATCATCATAATAGTTATTTTTTAATGTTATTCGATGTATAACTAATGTATCTTATACCTTGATTTTCTTTATGAGTTTATGTTTAAATTGGAGATATATAATATGCCCTTAATGTTACATCCCAATTTCACCCTATGACTTATAAACCTTTAATCCATTGATTAGTATGGTTAAAATTTGATTACAATTACTTTGATCTGAGCTTTATGATATATATTGAAATGGGACAGTGATATTGTTGATTAGTATACATGTTATGAAAATTGTATGTTATATTATGTACATTATGGATATGTATTTATAGTTTTTGCATCATTGGTGATATTTATGATGACTCAAACTAACTCCCTACTTATTGTGAAGTAGATGCAAGATAGATCCTACCCTAAGAGTTTGATGAGTGAGAGCATCATTAGAGAGGATCGGCTAGATGAAATGATTGGAAGAATATCAGAGTAAATTATGAGTGACCCTACACACACGCACATTAAATTTTAAATGTTATGCATAAATATTGGTGCGTAATTAAAAAATATTGCTTGTGATTATATTTGTGTGCGTGGAATTAATTTTAATATGCATTAGATCTCTTTTCTAATTAACTTGATTTTTGAGTTTAAATCTACTAAATAAATATTAATTGCTGTAAAGATATTAAATATTATAGATATAGTTATCTTACAATAAAAGGTAATTAATAACTTAAATATCTATTAATTAAAAAGATAAGTATCCTAGTAATGATTATTTGCATGAAAATAAAATAATCTTAATATTGTAAAGTTGAGTAAATGCAATTTAAGTTAATCTTGAATATACATGCAAGAAATTACATTTAAAATTAGATAATAGATTTTGTTAGTTATTTGATAAATTTAGTATTAAGTTCAGTTAATTTTGATGAAGCAAGACACAGGGTTTAAAATAAACAAATTAAAAATGTCTTAAATATTAAATTAATGAAGTGGAGTAAAGGGAGAATATAGTATGCAAAGAAGGAAAAATAACTTGCAAGAATGGGTGCAACAATTAAGAGGAGAATGAAGTTTTATAAATGAAAAGGAATTTTGTGAATGGGAAACACGGGCGGGCAAAGATATGGAGAAAAAAAAAGCTCAAGAGAGAAGAAGCTAAGGAGTGGAGAAATGAAAATGCACTTTTAAAAGGTTGGACTTGTAATTATGTTTCCTATATGCTAAATATGATGAATTTATTATTTATTATATTTGACTTGAATCTGTTTGTTTGACTTGAGTAGTAATTATTTATGCTAGTGTTTTACTATTTAAAGACTTACATTGTAGTCAAAGGGCCTGTGTAGTATTATCTAAGGCCTACATTTTATTTCTATGAATCTGTATCTTAAAAGAGTTGTGTCCAAATTAATTAAGCTTGGCGATTAAGTCTATGGTTTTTGTTTCACCTTATTTTTGACTTGCGTTGGCATAGTAGACTAGTAGTGCTGTTTTGCTATTTATTTGGTAGAGTTGCTATTTATCAAGCCTATACTTTGTATAAATGAAAACATCTTAGATAATTATTATAACATCTCTTTTGACATATAGACCTGGGTATTTGTTTCTAAGAGACTACGTAGCAATTGCTCAATGTTGAATTTTGAGGTGCCTGCATTTTTCTATCTGCATAAGCCTGCATATTAACATAAGAGGCTGAGCTTTATTTTAGATAAGGCTATGCCCAGATATAGTGGATGACATTCCATAGCAATTGCCCAATGTTGACATATTTGACCTACATTTTGATTCGGTTGGCCTACATAGTGATTTTGATAACCTGGGTAACATTATCTTTTAGACTAAGTTAAATTTTATGAAAAGACTAATGTCTCTTTCTAAAGAGGTCAATGTCATATTAAAAGCCTATGTTTTATTAAAAGTCTATGTTATATTTTAAGCCAGTGTCTTAATTTAGTAGTGCTATATTAAATAAGTCTGCATATGATTTGTTTGACTGTGTGCCATCTCATGTAGCCATCATTAAATTATTATAATCCCTTTCAAACCTATGTATTATTCTCAGTAGACCTACAAATTTATTTAAGGTCTACTGAGAATAATGCATTTCTATTAGACCTTTAATGACTGTGTGCCTGCATTTTGGGTGTAGATGAATGCATTTCTATTAGACCTTGTATTTTAATATTTTGACCTGCGTATTATTATTTTTGTGACAACATTTTAATTAATAGTTATTACGTCTCATTCTTTTTATACTTGGGAGTTATTCATTAGAGTTGATAATTACTTTATACCCTATGTTTGACTGCAAAGGGGGTAGCATTAAAAAATTGTGGTCTGTATCTAAGCTATTTATAATAGCATGTTGGTTATTAATAGTTTGCATTCTCCTTTTTAAAGACTACGAACCAACCATAAAGGACAACATTTTATAGAAATTACACAATGTGATATTTAAATTAATGGTAGTGTTTTAATTAACTATATAGAGGGCATATGGATAGAAGATAATTATCAAATTATAGTGTAGGAGTTTAAATACTAAACTTTAAATTTGTGATATAAAAATTTAGTATGGTAAATCACTCCTTTAAAACTAGAGTAAACTTAGATGCATGCGGGTGTGTTAAATCAATTAGAATATACTTTAAAAAAAAATTGGTTTGGGAGTATAAATATTGATGGAATAGTAAACCATTAGGTTAATGAATGAGATTGATGGTATATTATTCTCATTTGATTGCATTTGGAAATACATTACGTGTCATTCAAGGAGTTAATACATGAATTTTGTATATTTATATAATCAGTAGCCAATACTGTTATTATGAATATTTCATTAGAATCCAAAATGTGCTAAATAACTAGTAATTTAATTTTGACATACATGCATAGATAGTATTCATATAGAGCATACTCAGATGGTATGACCTTGTATGCGAATGTATTGTTTCAGAGTGTTAATTTTGTGTTAATAACATGTTTTAGATTCATGAAACATTAATGAAATAAATGAGTGTTTAAGATTGTTCTATTCCTAGTATAGAAGAAAATATGTATGAATCTTGGAAATATATATACTATGTTATATATGTTATTTTTAGAAAACGTATTGATGATTCTAATAGGTAGTGAGATGAATTCCACTAGCCTAGGTTGCACCACTAATAGATAGTCTGATCAAGTGGTGTGTGATGAAATTGACCGATCTAAATGATCATATGTTATTTGAAAACTTTGACTAAAGCAATGTTAGATGTACATTGTCATTTCATATGCTTGATTTGCATGTTGTGCGATATCTTGGTTTAAATGAATTTTATTTATGATATATGTCATGTAGTATTAAATCTTACAAGTACATGGGGTACTAACACATCTCAATAGATTTTCGCTCCATTTTATCTACCTATCCATGAAAGGAGGGTCATTCCTTGATAGGAAATTATGTGGTGAATTATTGATCCTTGGTTGGTGTGAGAAAGTGATCGGATGATGCTCTCCCTCCCCACTGTAGTACTTACTTGGAGATGACATTTGAGATTAATAAAAATACATGAGTTGGATTGACTTGAGCTACATAGATCTTGGTATCTATTTATTGTATAAGGTTATATGCTTAAAGAAAATGTAATTATATTATGTATTTGTTATACTTGAACAATAGTTTTTGTATTGTGAGACCAACTGTAGCTGTGTCTTATTTTATTTACTTTCCTTGAAATTGTATAAGATCAAAATTATATATGATATTTGAATATGAAGTATCATTGTTTTTAGTTATGACAAATAGATATGTTATATTATTTAATTCTATGATATGAATGTTAAGTTAATTGTTTAAAAAAAAATTATTACATTTTTTTAAGTATAATTTGAGGGGATGTAACATGTGGTATCAAAGCTTATGATTGAACTCTAAGACTAATGATTCTACTAACTTTTTCATATTCTTATTTTTAGTGAGAAATAAGAATGGTGCAAATAAGAGCATCGGGTGAGGGTCTTTTGTATGTCAATGATAACAACCCTCTCATTAATCTTAACCTAATTATCATCGAGCATTTGCCAAATTTAGATTAAATTCTTGCAGCCATGAACGATACTAGGGATCGAATCACAACCCTGGAACAAAAAGTTCATGACCAAGGCAAGGAATAACTTTAGGAATTACTTGTTAAGCACCCCACCGAGCAAGAAAACCCTTATAATATGAGAATTTAGGTAGTTGTAGAGTTATCAAAGGGCATAAAAAATGTGAAACTACCTAAGTTTGATGAAACTATTCTAGGTGATGGAGTTGAGGCATGGTTGACAGAGATGGAGAAGTATTTAAAGATTCAAAACTACTTCAAAATCACCAAAGTAGTTTGAGGAGCTTATCAGTTGGTTGGTTAGGGAAATACTTGGTGAGCTAAAAAGAAGATGGAGATGAACCTTAACTCAAAAACTATAACTTAGGATCAATTCATGACATTGTTTAGGTCACCGTGGTTATTATAGATTTAATTTGATCAGAAGCTTATAGACTTTTAGAATCTGAAGCAAGGAGAGTTGCCAGTGAATGAGTACTAGGAGTAGTTCATCAAACTTCCAAAGTATGAACCTTAGTACTAAGTTGATGAGAGGTTTAGAATCAAAAATTTTATCATGGGATTAAAACCCTAGATCGATGGTGAGGTAGATGTTCATGGACCTTCCACCATGGACCAAGTTTTTAAGAAGGCGAAGTAGGAGTAGAAACTGAAGTCTCTTGCACAAGACATGAAAAATTCAAGAAAAAGTTTGGGAATTATAAGCCACCTTTTAAAAAGAATTGGAAGTAGAGGAGATTAAAATCCAAGGGGTATTTTAGTAACTAGAATATCAAATTCAATAATAGAACTGGTGATAAGAAACTAGGCAATGGCTCCAAAGGTAGTTTTCAGGGAAACACTCAAACTGATAGGAAAATTCAACCTAACAGTTGTTTTAATTATAGAGGAAATGATTATGCTCATGAATTTCCTTAGGAAAATTCAAAGAAAAAAGGTCCTAATGCTCAATAGGGAAATTTTTAGCAATGTATTCATGCAACAATTGATAATCGACAAGTTGAATTTCAAGCATCACCCATAGAGCTATCAATATTTTGTTTAAACATCTAATTTTTATTTTGATAGATAAATGGGCTACTGAATGTTTTATATCTCCTATAATGCTTAGTAAATTTACTAATTTTTTTGGATATATGGAAAATGTATATGGTCAATACAATATGAGAATGACTCAAAAGTCATGGTTGATAAGTATCTAGTTGAATCAGTAATTGAGTTACCTAATTTTTTAACTGTAGTGGATTTATATGTAGAACCACTAGGATCATATGAGGTGATCCTACGAGTCAATTGACTTGATAAACACAAAGACAAGGTTTATTTCTATTTAAAGAAAGTTGAGTGTCTGGATGATTTTAGAAATTACACACAAATTTAGGGAGAAAGGAGAGAGTTATGACTCAGGTATATTTTTGTGATGCAACTCAGGAGGGCTTAAACAAAAGAGTGGCAAGTATATATCATTAATATAAATGAAATTGAAGAACCTATGGAACCATCTCCCAAAGATTATCCATTTCTTAGAGATTTCCATGATGTGTTTCCAGAAGAATTACTAGGGTTACCTTCTAAACATGAGTTCAATTTCTCTATCAACATCATACCTAGATCAAAACCATAATCCAAGGCACCATATATGATGCCACTAAGTTGGTTGAATTAAATGATCAAATCTAGGAACTATTGTCAAAAGGGTTGATTAGGCCTAGTGTGTCACCATGGGGTGCACCAGTTATTTTTATGAAGGATGGTACTCTTTGACACTGGATCGATTACAAAATTTTGAATAAGGTAACTATAAGAAATAGGTATCCAGTACCTCACATAGATGATATTTTTGATCAAATACGTGGAGCAATGGTCTTTTAAAAAATAGATCTTAGAGTAAGATATCATCATTTGAGGATTCAAGATGAAGATATTCTAAAAATATCTTTCAGGACTTGTTATAGGCATTCCAATGCACCAACACCATTCATGAATCTCATGAACAATGTGTTCAGAGACTATTTAGATCACTTTGTCTTGGTATTTTTAGATGATATTCTTATATATTCTAGGAATGAAGAGGAACACCTACAAAATCTGGAATTGGTTTTGCAATGATTGTGAAAGCACAAGATGTATGGTAAGTTATATAAATGTGCATTATTCTAAGAGAGAGTGAAATATCTAGGGCATATTATTTCTACAAATGGTATTTTTGTAGATCTGACTAAGATAAGGGCCATTATGGAGTGGCCAACACCTAGAAATGTGCACAAGGTAAGGAGTTTCATGAGATTAATAGGCTATTACAGGAAGTTCATTCTAAAATTTTCTAATATAGCTAATCCAATTACTTCCTTACAATGGAAGAATCAAAAGTTTGTCTGGTCAGAGAAATGTGAAGTAGTTTTTTAAGAGTTGAAAAGAAGGCTTACATCAACACCAGTTTTGAGAGTTATTGATTCCAATGGTTAGTTTTAAGTTATCACAGATACATTAAGAGAGGGTTTAGGTAGAGTCCTTATGCAAGATAGTGTATTAATGTCTTTTGAATCAAGGAAGATGAAAACACATGAGTTGAATTATACCCCTCGTGATCTTGAACTTGTAGCAATCATTCATGCTTTATAAGTTTAGTGACATTATTTATTGGTAAAACCATTTGAGCTCAAGATTGATAAATTTGGACTCAAATATATCTTTACCTAGCTAAATATAAATGCTCATCAGAGATATTGGTTAGATTTTATTTTTAACCATGACTTTGATATCAATTACATCAAAGGTAAAAACAATAGAGTAGTTAATGCTTTGAGTTGTAGAAGGTACATAACAACTATAGCTAATATTAGGAGTAATTTAATAGATCATGTGGTTAAGTTATCACCAGGAGATGATTATAATGAACATCCCAAAAACACATTGTCTGATAATGCTCAAAATCCTTTGTATAAAGGATCTAGTTTTAAGAGTGACAGTCTTCTATATTTCAATGGGAGAATTTATGTGCCAGATTGAGAGAATCTATGAAACACAGTATTGAAAGAGTTAAATAATGCCCCATATTAAAGACATATAGGAATAACCAAGCTCATGGTAGAGGTTAGACCTTTATATTTATGAAAGGGAATGAGGAAGGTTGTGGCATATTTTGTATCACATCATCTAGAATGTTAGCGAGTTAATGCTAAAAATGTGCACATAACTAGATTGCTATATCCGTATGATATACTAGAGTGGAAGTGGAAGGTGATAAATATGGTCTTTGTCCAAGGTTTACCAATGTCATAAAGTAGACACAATATGATCTTTGTAGTTGTGATAAACTAACCAAGGTGGCTCATTTCATACCAGGCAATTTGATAGATGATGCACCTATCTTTGTGAAGAGGTTTATAAAGGAAGTGTATAGGTTGCATGGATTCCCAGAGAAGATCATTTTGGATCAAGATCCAAAGATAACTTCCAGGTTTTAGGTGACTTAAAACTCAGCTTTGGGTACACAATTAAATTTTAGTACCACATACCTTCTAGAGACTGATGGTCAAACTAAGCAAGTGAATAAGGTATTAGAGGATATTATACATATGCATTAAATGAATCATCAATATAAATGGAAAGATTATCTTCCATTGGTTGAGTTTGCATAAAACAAATAGTATTAGTCAACATTGAAGATGTCTCTTTTTAAGGTATTATACAAAAGGAGGTGTAGGACACCAATCAGTTAGGAAAAGTTAGAGGACAAGGTAGTCTTCGAGCTAGAGATGCTTTCTAAAATGAAAGATAAAGTAAAGTTAATTAGGTAGAGATTAGCTGAGGCTAATGATAGAAAAAAGAGTTACGCTAATCTAAAGAGGATAGATAAGAGGTTTTCTATTGGTGATAAAATGTTCTTGTGGGTTAATCTGTATAATAGCTTGATTAAGTTTGGGAAGTCAACAAAACTATCACCAAGATATATGGGACCCTTCAAAGTGTTATAAGTAGTCACTCTTGTAGCATATAAGCTTATATTCCCACCAACCCTAGTTCTATTACATAATATTTTTTATGTATATATCTTAAGAAGTATTTCGCTGATCCTTCACATGTTTTGGATTAGAATACTTTACAAGTTTTGGATCTCAGGGTGGTCATGATAGAACCAATCAGAGTAATTGACACTAACAAAATTTATTTGTGAAACATAGATGTGTCTCAGTGTAAGGTCTTATGGGACCAATACTCTGAAGATAATGCTACTTGGGAACACTGATAAGTTTTTCAGGCTGTTTCTAAAATTATTTGCATGAGAGATACTTAATACCATGTTTTTAAATTCTATTAGAATCTTTTGATATTCAAAACTATTATTTGAATAAGTGTCATTGAGACAATGATCAGTTTTATACATCCCAATTTCATCCTATGACTTATAAACTTTTAATCCATTGATTAATATGGTTAATATTTGATTATTATTGCTTTATTTTGATCTTTATGATATATACTAAAATGAGACAATGATATTGTTGTTTAGTATACATGTTTTGACAACTTTATGTTATATTTTGTACATTATGGATATGTATTTATAGTTTTTGCATCATTGGTGATATTTATGATGACTCAAACTAATTGCCTACTTATTATGAGGTGGATGCATGATAGGTCCTACCATCAGAGTTTGATGAGAGAAAGCATCATCAGAGAGGATTGGCTAGATGGAATGATTGAAAGAATATCATATAAAATTACTAGTGACTTTATACACACATACATTATATTTCAAATGTTATGTATAAATATTAGTGCATAATTGAAAAATATTGTTTTTGATTATATTTGTGTGTGTGGAATTAGTTTTAATATGCATTAGATCTCCTTTTTAATTAAATTGATTTTTAAGTTTAAATCTACTAAATAAATATTAATTGTTATAAAGATATTAAATATTGTAGATACGGTTATCTTACAATAAAAGAAAATTAATAACTTAAATAGCTATTAGTTAAAAAGATAAGTATCCTAGTAATGATTATTTGCATGAAAATAAAATTATCTTAATATTCTAACATTGAGTAAATGCAATATAAGTTAATCTTGAATATACATGCAAGAAATTATATTTAAAATTACATAATATATTTTGTTAGTTATTTGATAAACTTAGTCTTAAGTTGAGTTAATTTTGATGAACTAAGGCATAGAGTTTAAAATAAATAAATTAAAAATGTCTTAAATATTAAATTAATAAAGTGGACTAAAAGGAGAATATAACATGTAAAAAAGGAAAAATAGCATGCAAGGATGGGTGCAACAATTAGGAGGAAAAGGAAGTTTTATAAATGAAAAGGATTTTTGTGAATGGGAGACACGGACGGACAAATATAGGGGAACAAAAGAAAAAATATCAAGAGAGAAGAAGCTAAGGAGTGGAGAAGGGAAAAGGCGCTTTTACTAGTTGGACTTATAATTATATTTCTTGTATGCTAAATAGGATGAATTTATTATTTATTATATTTGACCTAAATCTATTTGTTTGACCTGAGTAGTAATTCTTTATGCCAACATTTTACTATATAGAGACTTGCATTGTAATCAAAGGGCCTGTGTAGTATAATCTAAGGATTGTGTTTTATTTTCATGAACCTATGTCTTAAAAGAGTTGCGTCTAAATTCATTGAGCTTGGTGTTTAAGTCTGTAGTTTTTATCTCACCTTATTTTTGACTTGCGATGGCATAATAGACTAGTAGTGCTACGTTGCTATTTATTTGGTAGAGTTGTTATTTATCAAGCCTAAGATTTATATAAAGGACAACGTCTTAGATAGTTATTATAGCATATATTTTGACATATAGACCTAGGTATTTGTTTCTAAGATACTATGTAGCAATTACCCAACATTGAATTTTGAGGTGCTTACATCTTTCTTTTTGCATAAGCCTATATATTAACATAAGAGGTTGAGTTTTGTTTTAGATAAGGCTACACCCAACTATAGTGGATGATGTTCCATATCAATTTTCTAGCATTGACATTTTTGACTTGCATTCCAATTCTGTTGGTTTGCGTAGTGATTTTGATAACCTAGATAACATTATTTTTTAAACTGCATTAAATTTTGTGAAAAAACTAGCTTCTCTTTATAAAGAGTTCAACATCATATTAAACACTTGTGTTTTATTAAAAGTTTATGTTATATTTTAAGCCAACGTCTTAATTTAGTAGTTTTACATTAAATAAGTTTGCGTATGATTTGTTTGACTGTGTGCCATCCCATGTAACCATCATTAAATTATTATAATCCCTTTCAAACCTATGTATTATTCTCAATAGACCTACATATTTATTTAAGGTCTACATTTCTTTCTTGATATTGGCATAATAATATTTTATTGCCTACATTTTAGGTGTAGAAGATTGCATTTCTATTAGATCCTATGTTTTATTATTTTGACCTACGTATCATTATTTTTGTGACAACTTTTTAATTGATAGTTGTTGTATCTCATTCTTTTCAAGATTAGGAGTTATTCATTAGAGCTGCATTTAATTCATTTATACCCTAAATTTGACTTTAAAGAGGGATGCGTTGCATAATTATGGTATGCATCTAAGCCATTTATAATGGCATGTTGGTTATTAATAGTCTCTATTCCCCTTTTTAAAGACTATGACCCAACCATAGAGGACACCATTTTATAAAAATTATACAGCCTGATATTTTAATTAATGGTAGTGTCTTAATTAAATGTATAGAGGGCATTCAGGTAGAAGACAATTATCAAATTATAGTGTAGGAGTTTAAATACTAAACTCTAAATTGGTGAGATAGAAAGTTATTATGGTAAATCGAGTATCTAAATTCAAAGTTATTATGGTAAATCGAGTATCTAAATTCACTTTGTTAAAATGAGAGTAAACTCAGATGCATGCGAATGTGTTAAATCAATTAGAATATACTTTAAATAAATTGGTTTGGGAGTATAAATATTTATGGAATAGTAAACCATTAGGTTAATGAATGATATTGATGGTACATTATTCTTATTTGATTGCTTTTGGAAATACATTGAATGTTATTCAAAGAATTAATGCATGAATTTTGTATATTTCTATAATCAGTAGCCAATATTGTTATTAGGAACATTTATTTAGAATCCAAAATATGCTAAATAACTATTAGTTTACTTTTGACATACATGTATATATAGTCTTTATATAGAGCATACCTAGATGATATGACCTTGTAAGTAAATGTATTCTTGTTAGAGTGTTAATTTTATGTTAATATCACATTTCAGATTTATAAACATTAGTGAAATAAATGAGTGCTTAAGATTTTTCTATTCCTAGTATAGAATAAAATTTGTATGAATCTTTTAAATATATATACTATGTTATATATATTATTTTAAAAAAATGTATTGATGATTCTAATAGGTAGTGAGATGGACTCCATTAGCCAAGGTAGCAATGCTAATAGATAGTCTGATCAAGTGGTGTGTGATGAAATTGATCGATCTAGATGATCATATATTATTTAAAAACTTTGGCCAAAGTAATGTTAGATGTACATTGTCATTTTAAATGTTACATTTATATGTTGTGTGATATCATGATTGAAATAAATTTTATTTATGATACACGCCATGTAGTAGTAAATATTACAAGCACATGGGGTACTAACATGTCTCACTAGATTCTCACATCATTTTATCTACCTATCCATGAAGGGAGGACCGTTCCCTTATATAGAATTATGTGGGGGATTGTTGGTCTATAGTTGTTGTGGAAAAATGCTCGGATGATACTCTCTCTCCCTACTATAGTACTTATCAGGAGATGACATTTGAGATTAACAACAATATATGAGTTGGATCGACTCGAGCTCTAGAGAGCTTGGTATTTGTCTATTATACAAGGTTGTATGCCTGAAGAAAATGTAATTATATTTTGTATTTTCTATACTTGAATGATAATTGTTGTATTGGGAGACTAGTTGTAGCTGTGTCCTATTATATTTACTTTCCTTGGAGTTGTATAAGATTAAAATTTTATGCGGTATTTGAATATGAAGTATCATTTTTCTTAGTTAAGAGAAATAGATATGTTGTCTTATTTAATTTTATGATATGAATGTTAAGTTAATTATTTAAAAAAAAATTTACTGCATTTTCTTAATTACAACTTGAGGGGCTCTAACACTTAACACACAGTGTGTCTAGGGATATGTGTGGTTGATCTATGGCCTACATAACATTTTATCTTATCTTGTCACATTTCTATAAATTCTCAGTGTAGTAGTGTCAGCCTATAGAGTAAGCATAACCTAAGTAAGGTATATATATGAGATAGTGGTTAGTACTTGAGCATCATATAATTAATTCTATTCTTATTACATAGTTGTGGATGTTTCCACCTTGAAGTGGTTCAATCTTATTTATTAAGTATTCTATTATGTTGTCAATTACTATTATAGATATGCTTGTTTTACTCTTTTTAATATGATATATTATTGTTGATTTGCTTTTGGTATCTACATTTACATAAATTATTCTAAATCGACTTGATTTATCTAAGTAATTTCATTACAATAGGTATTATATATTTTATTTAGGCAAGGTTCTATGGCATAATTTTTTTTATAGATCTCATGTAGCGGTTGTTCTATTATCTAAAGGATCTAAAAACATAACTTACGATCTAGGAGGCATTTAATTTTTCCATTAGCGTATATTGCTTGAGTTTTTAATAAAAATAAATTTAGATTTTTTTTCACACCCTTACTGTGTCATTGGATTCATCTTGATAATATGATCACAATGGTATAAGCCTTAGATACACTTTTTTTGGGATCTTGAAACCCTAAAACTTGAACCATAACCTTAAATTCTTGAACCCTTCTCTGAGTTCATGCATGTTCCATCCAAAAACTAGAGATTGTAGAAAAGGGACAAGCCACTCTAGGAAACATGTGGTGCAACACGGTTAGGAGTCTTAATTAAGAGATGTTTTCTATCATGTAACCCACAATGACAATGAAACTTCACACAACAATAACATACTTTTATTGCTTCAAAGAGATCTTTTTCCAATGATACAACCTTTCAATATTCAAACACACAAATAAGAACATAGCTCACATGATTACAAGAATTAATCCAAAACCTCAGTGTGGTTCCAAATGACTTGATCCTTTTAGTCGCTCCTAGATATACACACAAATATAATTGTAGTACTCCTTGCAACCACACTTTAGATGACTTATCCAAATCTAAAATCTACTACATTTTCAACTAAAGATGATGTGATTATATAAATACATGATCCACCCATATTTCATTAATGATAAAACACATACTAACACTAATTAAATGAACATAAGTACCGATGGTAATACATCAAAAGATAACACGTTGTAAATTACAACATTACTTCATGTACCATAACACATAATGGGTCCATTTACTATTTTCCAGATAATTGTAAGCCTTATACAAACAAACACATTACAACGTATCATCGTAAAGTGTCCAAATGACTAACATTAAATTCTATGAGGTATGAAAAAAGAATATCAAGAGCTAATGTCCAAAAATAAGTGTGTTGAAGCTACACAACTATCTAAAGCTAACCCTAAAGAAAGGGTTATTGCATATTACCGCAAAGCATTTTCAGTAAGAAAAAATAAAGTAAGGAACCCCTAAATCACATTTACCCCTAAACTAATTCCGAAAGAAAAAAATGTGCATGACTCAAGTAAGAATTTTGATGCTTGTAAACACACTGCAAACTATTAGAACAACACAATACTTTGCCATAATGTATTATTATCTAACTATTCATGTTTTTGGTTGATTCAAGATTATATATAAACCTAGATATTCCTACATCATACATCCCTGATAAGAATATGTGTGAACATGGTGCTTACACACTTAGGCTGAATCAGAAACCCACTCTTTTGACTCCATCTAAACCCTATTTTTTTCAATCAACATTAAATTTTATAAAAAACCTTAAATTATAATTTTGATGTTAATCATGATATTTATATAGTTTAAGATAATTTTACAATAAACCTTTGTTTAACTATGGTTTCAATATGATAATATTTATTTTGTATTATTATTAATTAGTAATAATTTTAATATGAGAATATTTATTTGTATAATTTTTAATATAATAATATTTATTTGTATAATATTTTTTGTTAATTGATAACAAATCCGGTATAATGATTTATTAAAAAGTTAGAATTATTCTTATATCACCAAGAAGATACATTGATCTAATACCAAAATCAAAATTTTAAAATAAATACAAAATTTTAGTTACTTTTTTTATGTTGTGAATTCTAAAAGCCTAAAGTAGTATTTAATGGGCTAGAATTAACGTATAGGGAATACAATTATCAATATTAATGCAATAAAATTATCAATATTAATGAATATTATATTTAATTAAGAAAAACGTAAAAGAACCATGATGTGCCTTGAAAGGATACTAAAAAGTAAAGTTAATATTCTTAACAGGTGGAAAAAAACCTTGCAAGTGTATTTTAAAAAGAAATCGAAATTTTAATCAATATTGAGAACATAAGTCATAAAAGTGTTAGCCAACATGGGTCTCACTGTTGGTATGAATTATCAAAACATGCCAATGAGAAGGTTATATATATATATATTTATATAAATAAAATAGGTATTTTAATTTAATTATATATTATATGTTTTTATATATTATAATTAATTATATATTCAAAATTACATTATAAATATATTTAATATTTGTATGTATATATATTATGTGTTATATACATATTATATATATTAATATAAATAATATATATATTTAAATATATATATTTTATAATAATTTAAAATAATTATATAATTTAACATATAAAATATTTTAAAATAATTTACTTAATTAATTTTTGAAATAATTAAAAAGTATTATTTAACTTTAATTTTATAATAAAAATATGATAACCATTGAAATCGATGAATATAAGATTAAATTTAATATTTTAATTAAAAACATTAAAATTATGATAATGAAGAACTAGCAACTATTGATTCACAACCATTTTTTGATATATATTTTAAAAACTATTTCTATAAGTTTTTAGTTAATATAAATTTTGACTTTCATTAAATTTACCCCTATTTATGTTTTTAATGAATTTTTATAAGAACCATTTTTTAATGAAGTAGACATGTATCTAAAATGAAATAGTTTTAAAAAGATTGTTTTTTAAGAAACTCTTACAAAGCCACTAATTCTAAATATATTTTAATAATTTTTTATATGTATTTTATTTTCAAACAAAATTAGTAAAATAAATAAATGTTAATTTTGAAAGTATTTAAGAAGAACTAGATAATCTTAATTTTACAACATAAATATGTAAGTTGTAATATAACTATACAAAAAATCTATATCAAAATAAAAGAAATATGATAATAGAGAGTTGGTAATTAATAATTATCCACCTTTTATATTTGTATATATATAATAAACTCTTACTACACATATATAGTCGACATAAATATTAATTTTATACTTATGTATACAATGAATAACTACTTACATTGTTTACCGATTTTTTTTAAAGTTTTATCTAAATTTTAAAAGGTAAAAAATTAGTATTTTTTAATTATTCAAACTTTTTTCTTGCTAATATTTACTATAAACTCTTTCTCTACATTTTATTTTGAAACAAAGTTAATAGAATTAGTGTCTGTTAGATTTAAATGTAGTTAAGGAGAACTACATAATCTAGATTTTGAAACTCAGATATGTAAACAATGGGCCTATAATTAAAGTTATTTTTATAATTCAAAATAAAAAAAATGAAATGGTGGATGATTAATGTTGTAGACACTCTTTTTTCACCACATCTATGTCTAAAATGGATTTTAAAATGATTTCTATCAAACTATGCAAATCCAGTTTAAGAATCGTTAAACATCCCAAATTTGTTCGCACATTAGATATAAGTACCCATAATTATATCAAAGCATCCCTATTTGAGATACTACCCTATACACAATTATAACCTTCCACAGATTCATCCCTAGTTAGGTTGTACTATAGCAAAATGATATTTTAAGGCTAATTAAGTAGGGTAATTGATTAAATTTTTGAAATGACCAACAACTTAAGCATAATTAATTAAGCAAGAAAATAAAATTAAATGCTTATTTAAATATTCCATATTAAATTAGTGAAAATATAATTTCCAAAAATCAAAATTAAACAAATATCAAAGAAAAATGAGGTCATTGTGACATCATCATACTTAAAGTCAAGAATTCTAAAATATCAACATAAATGCCTTACAAAGGAGAAACATTGAGCTATGCCTCCATAAATGCATAAGTAAAAACAATAATTATTATATTTAGCCTCCCAAGTTTGACCTAGGGTTAACCTAGACCTAACTAGACCTAAGTTAGGGTTAGTCTGAAGCCTATAAATACAAGGCCTCATACTCACTTTTGATAAGCTTCTTTGTGTAGTGTTATAAAGTCAAATTGATTAAGAGAAGCTTCATATACCAATGCATACGAAGCCAAAACCATAATAGATAGAATGGAGGTGCTGCCTGTTTAGTAAGAGAACTGACAAAGACTCCAATTTGAACAAAAACTTAGCAAGCCAACTACTATTTGACAAGTGACTTGGAGCTACAAAGAAGGTGAATGCATCTTTTATCCTTTTATTTATGTTTTATTTAGTTTTATTATCATCAATATCACCTAGTATCTATGCTTAGGTATGCTTAGTCTTTATCTTATTTTTAGATGTTTGATTCAACTGATGAGAGACTAACACATTTTTTCCCTTGGATTCCTATTACATACATAATGGAATGCCTGATGGGACCACACACCAAACACTCATCCTAAGAGCATTTTTTGACCTCCTTAGAGCCAATAAAAACTCAAATTAGATCATAGTTTTATAAAATTTCTTTCAAATTCCCATGTTTTTTATTTACTGCTAATCGATGAATTTGTCTTAAAAAATTGGCAACTTTGCTAGTTTTCACATTCTATATATAACTGTGTTTTTAAAGGATATCAATGTCTTCATTACTATGTATCAATGACTTCGATGGAAAATAATAACTTCAATAGAATAAATCAATGACTTTGAGCCGTAAAAATAATGACTTTATCAGGTAACAATCTATTATGAATTTAGAGACTTAGTTACTTTTTATAAAAAATAATGACTTTGATAATTATAACCAGTGATTTTGTGTCTACTAATCAGTGACTTTTCCCTATCTAATAAATGGTGACTTTGCCTTGAGACCAAAAACATGAGACCTTAAAATTTGATTTTTTTCTCTATTGAAGCAATTTAAGCAAGCACAATTAATCCTTTAACATTTTGTGTAGGGAATTAAACAAAATAGAAGGGGTTTCACATACTAACAAAGTTACTTCACTTGTATTTTGGTGATTAAAACATTTTTATAAACAATTTTCTTTTTGTCATTCCTATTATATTTCTCCAAGAGCTCTCAACAAGATCAAATGCACACATGAACACCATGGAGTAGTTGAGAGAGAAAGTGTAAAAATAACTAATGTATAAAAATTTCTCATTATCTCCTGATGATAAATACAAAGGGAGAGGTTACATATATAGGAGGGAGAGAGATAGAGGCCCCACATTCTAATGGATGTGGGACTAACTTTCCCAAATGACCAAAATGACTTAGCTACCCTAAGCAAGTTAATGGCATGTGTAGACAAAACCCATAGGATAAAAGTCTACACCAACACCTCCCCTTAAGTGTCGCTTAGGTGGGATAGAGAATTGGATCTCAAAAATGAGGCCTGATGAGGTACCCAAGTATATAGAGATGATCCCCGATATCCTATAAAATATGAAGGATGTGTGCCTTCACAAAAAAGAGAGAGAAGGTAGGTACAAAATGTTGCATGGGGAATGTTGTAGTAGGTCCTTATATAATAAATAACATCTCTTCCTTTCAGAAGAAAGAAACTCTAAGCTATCAAACTATTGAATTCCAACTCAAGTGGAATGCAAGTAAGAATCATGATGTATATGTCTAGAAAATGATCAAAAGTCTCCCTGCTAGTGCTCAAATATGCCAAGGTTTGATCAAGAACCACAAGCCTAACTGTAAAGATGGAGATAAGGAAGCATACAATGAAAGAGAGAAAATGAGGGTTTATAAGTACCATCATTAAATCTAGAGAATAATAATGACATGGAACATTCATAAAAAGAATATCCATGGGAAGAGGATAGTAAGGCTCAACAACTATCGACACTAAAAAATGGTCTATAAATGAAGCACTCAAATTTGTAAGATGAATGTCCATATGAACATATGAGTCATTGATGCTCTCAATGTGTGTACTCTCACTAGAATCAATAAATTCCTTTAAAATGTAAGTATGTGAAGGCTCTGAAAGAGCAATAATCTATACAAGAACAAATGTTGAATCTACAATGAGACAACTAAGGTCTGGCAAAATCTTGTCCTTTAGTGGGGGCTCGTTAGAAGGAAGAACACTATCCACCATGGATGTGTCATCATAAGAAATATAAATAAGAAGATAGAGTACAATAGTCTTAGAAGATATAATAAGAAGAAGAGAAAGAGGTGTGATGTAGGTCACAGTAGGATCCCCAAAATACTCTAAAGAGTGCTCCAAATAATAGAGGGACACTCTGTGTGCTCCAGATAGTGGTGTAGATTCCATGAAATGTGACATAATAAGTGACCATACACCATGTCACAAGAGTTAGACAGATAATCGTATTGACCTAGGTCAATCAAAATTGGAATTTATCCATATAATAATGGAATAATTTCTTGATCTAAGAGTGAACATTCTATGTACACATGCCATGAAGCATAATTGGTCTTCCTAAAAAGGACCACTAGTGTAGACTCAACCTTCCTCCTCTAGGGTATCTCAAATAGAGTCATCATGACTAAGAGAAGAAACCAATAAAGTGTAAGATTGCACAAGATACTCTGAAAAGATGTTAACATAAATCACACTCATGAATGGGATGTCAGACACAATCAAGGATGTATCTAAGTGAGTAACCAGTGTAAAAATCAATATAAATAGTGCATGCTTAGAATAGGGATGTCAAGCACAACTAAAAATGCATCCATGTGTGAGTAATTAGTACATGAGATACAATACAATAAGTAATAGGGACCATAGCATAGGTAACCTCCAAAATATGGCACTTTATAACTTTAGTGTGTTTACAAAAAAAATAGACCAATGGAAAGAGAATGAAAAACATGCGATTTTGAAAAAGATGACACTCAGTTACAAGTTATCAATTAAAATATATCAAAAACTAAATTTTATATCATTAATGACCTATTTAATAAATTTTCAATAAACTTTTAAATGCTCACATGGAAAGGGAGTGAACATAGCCTTCTAGCCAGTCAATGAAACTAGAATTGAACACTGAACCTCCTCAAGACTCACCACTCTATTTAAACACCTATATATGCATTTTAAAGGAAAAATAATTCAACTTAGGGCCAAAATTATAAAAAATATCCCATTAGATAAAAAAAATCTATTTTAATTAAATTAAAACATGATTTAATTTGTTTTTTGGGTGGATTTAATAAAATGTGAATAGGGTAGAATTTGGTTTTCATTTGATTAGCTATTGAAAAAGGAAGAGGAGATAGGGGCCACCATGAGGAATAACCCAACATGCAATACAAACATGTCAGACCAAAATTAATACCATTGTAGGTTTAAGTTGTTTTTATGAGATTCCTCCAAGCTGATGTGGAGGTCTAACCATGCTAGGGGTGGCATCATAAAAAAAACTCTTCTATAGAAAATCCATGTAGAAATGGCATCGATGTGGGTCTTTGGTGAAGATATTTGATATAAAAAAAATTTATGTTGTATACTTAGGGTTGGACAAAATATTTAACACATAACAGTGTTCCTCCTTAATGTGCAGTTGTCAATGCTTCAATCTATACCTGCCAAAAAAAACTCTATTCTTTAGCATATACAACCCATAGTTCTATGATTTTTAGTCAATCAATAATGTATTGAAACCACAAAGGAAGTAAATATATGAAGGAGATCCATATCGAATCCATATGGTTCAAAAAATCACCAAAAAACCTTGGAGGGCTTTAAATCCAGTCCAAAATTTCCCTTAAATCTATAGTAGGCCATGATAAGGAACAAAAATTAGATGATAACGAATAAAACATGGGTTTGAACGGACCTTTTAAGACTCAAAATGGTACTTGGTTCTCCCTATATATCTTGAATAGGGATTTAGATAGCATAAACAAGAGGGGTGATCCACCATGGTAGGGTGATCTAAAGAATCTTACTCTTTGAATATTCCCATATATACAAAATACAACTTATACACCACAACACAAACCATGAACAAACCACTCAGATTTCAAAGAAAATAATGAGGAATCTCACCAAGGATTCAAGAAAAGGTGAACAACCTTTGAGTGAGGCTCTGATACCATATCAGATTTCTCCAAGACCTCTCAACAAGATTGAATGCACACATAAACACTATGGATTAGGTGAGAGAGAAAGTGAAAAAAAAAATGCATAAACATTCCTCATTAGCTCTTGATGATAAATACAAAAGGAAAGGTTACATATATAGGAGGGAGAGAGATAGAGACCCCACATTATAATGAATGTGGGACTAACTTTCCCAAATAACCCAAATGACCTAGCTACCCTAAATAAGCTAATAACATGTGCATACAAAACCTATATGACAAAAGTCTACACCAATAATTCTAAAGTTCTACAACAAAGGGCCAAAATTCATCCATAGTTATATAAGTGCTTTAAAAGGAACAAACACATTAGATTTAGAATTATTAAGAGCAATTTTATTTTCATTCTTTATTTAGCATTTAATTAGTTTTATTTTCACATTCTATGTGGAACAATGCTCTCCCCTTATCCCCTTTAGGGAACTTGGGTGACCAAAAACTATTTTTAACTTGTTGTTGAGTAAAAAAACCTAAAAAAATGTCATGTATGCTCTCCCCTTGTTCCTAGGGACTTGAGTGACTCAGATTTGACCTAGTTCTTCCATTTATTTATTATTGCATTGGTTTATGAGCAAGATTTCATCACCTCCTCATGGGTTCTTTAGGAGGACTTTGATCTGGTGTTTCATCTCCCAACACTATTCCAACCCCATTCTCTAGTGGGTTATATAAATTGGGCATGCCATTGGATTAAATAGCGGCTGAGCAGTTACCCTGACAAGTCCAATAGAGTCCCATGCCATGTGATGGTCTAGACATCATACTTCACTAAGCAATACACAACCAAGTACTTGTGCATATTATGAATAACCTAACATTAGTGCTCACATTTGTATATTTACTGTAGGGTAAATTACTATTTAATTGATAGTATTTACTGTATGGTAAGTTAATAGTTGGCTATTATTATTAGGTTAGTAAAATATATTGTTTATAGAAATAATATATTTTAGTTGTACCCATATCTCTATTAACATGTTAGTTATTTATTTTCCTTCTTATTTTATAGGAAGTTGTTATTCCATCTTGGCTATTTAATAGCCTATGTATTATTTGAATGTATGGATAATATAAGATAGTTTTTATTGTTGATTATTATTTTTAATATTTTATTGGGTTAATTGTGCGTAGACTTTAATCAACCTCAATATCTAGTATCAGAGTAGGAATAACAATGGCCTGTTAAATTTATGAAGGGATAGATCCGCTACTAGATCTGTATTTCCCTTGTGAATGAGAAGCTAGTATTACGTTATGTGAGTGTTTAGTTTAGTTGTGAAAAATTATTAACTAGTTTCATTAGATAGTTTTAGAATTTATTTATAGATTTAGTGGTAGCATGGTAGTGGAAGTGTGGTAGCAATAGTCTACCTAGATCTCTTCATCAACTTATGTATATAAAGATATACATTAAAGAATAAGCCTACTGTCTGTAGTGGTTTGCAAGCCTACAATGGTTCATTACATTATCTACTGAAATGATTTTGTTTGATAATAGTTGAATCGGATCCATCCTATTTTGTATTTTACCATCCATAACTTTCATCTATTCTATAAAATTTTGAGTTTTCCACAACAAATTATTTAGGGTGATTTTACTTTGGATGAACATCCATATCAATATAATTTAGAGTAATTAAGGCATTTAAATTTGTGTCACCTTTATTTGTTGTGGGTAGTGATCAAAACCTATAGAACATTTCTATTTGTGGTGGGATGATCATATGGGTAGTAGAATAGATCTATTTCATTCAAAGATGATATTCTAGCACATCATATATATTTGATCACGTTGCCATGGAGTTTCATCGACTAGTGCTAAGGACTACATTCATGTATAGTTATGCTTATCATTTATTCATCTACCCAATATTTGATGTGTTATAATCCTTTTTCCTCACTCACCTTCACTCGATTTATGTCGACTATCCTTATGCTATTTTGAAACTGCTTTTATAATGTCCACATTTTTTATAAGGTATGTGTATAGGTATTATTTATAATAAAAGTTATAGCCTTTATAATTTTTTTTATAAAATTGTTAAATGGGATTACTTTTAATATTTGCAGTTTACTACTATTCTCTCTTAGTCATATGTTAGCATTGAGATGGTCAATGTCATTATTTTGGTTACATGTTTAACTAGTGTTAGTTTTAGGTATTTAAGCTAGTGTCAAATTTTAAATATTCTTAGTTTTATCATTTAGTCTCAAATGAATAAATGGTTATTATCCATAGTAATTTAGTTAAAGTCTTTGTAATTTGTCAAATTAGCTTTGAGTTGTCATATTATAGGGTTTTATATTAGTCAAAGTTTTAAATTATCAAAAATTCAAAGTGTCTATATGTCAAAAAAGTCAAAGTCATTTAGTTTAGGTGTCATTTAGAGTCATTATCAAAAATTGTAAAATATTAAAATATTTACCTCATAGACACATTTTTGATTATACACGATGTCCAAATTATGGGGGGTTTTCTCCTCAAAATCTTCATATAATTGAGATTCATCGATACATTTTCTACGTAAGCCATGACCTAATAGAGGATGAAGATAAAGGAGGTAGGAGGTTTAATATCCTATCGTCAATCAACAATGATAGAGCCCAGATGATTTGGTGATAATTTTATGTGGTGTGTTTTTCCATTTCTCAACAATTTATGTGGTGTTATTTGAAATAATAATAGAAGTACATCCCTGTTAAAATATGTAATAAGCGAGCTCCTATGTGATCATTTTACTTGATGTAAAAATATAGTGAAAGGAAAAAAAGCACCAATGTAAGATAGTTCATGGATCTTGAAAATGTTTATGGTAGATCTAGAAAACCATTAGAGGTGGATAATTGATGAGGTTCCTGTTCATCTCAAGGTTTGTGGTAAACATGTTTAAAACCATGGAAGGAATGAAGCTTTCTTTGGATTAAGGCCATGAGCCAAATAGTTTGGCATGCCATAGGGGTGAGGATATTGCAGATGAGAGTGTGAATATTTTTACACCATGTTCGCACTAAGTGGGGGAATGTTAGGAATAACCTAATGTTAGTGTTCACATTTTTATATTTACTATAGGGTAAAATACTATCTATTGGATAGTATTTACCATATGGTAATTCAATAGTTGGTTATTATTATTAGGTTAGTAAAATATATTATTTATAGAAACAATATATTTTAGTTATAACTATATCTCTATTAACGGGTTAGTTGTTTATTTGGCTTCCTATTTTATATGAAGTTGTTAGTCCATCTTGGATATTTACTAGCCTATATAATATTTAAATGTATGGAGAATACAAGATTATTTTTATTATTGAATATTATTTTCAATATGTTATTGGGTTAATTGTGCGTAGACTCTGTTCAACCTCAATAGTGCAAAGGATAAGACTTTGCATAACAAGCTAGACGGTTTGGATCCAATTGACATTAATTTTGTGACCTACTATTTTTAGGAATTTTTGGACCAATTAGAAAATCGAAATCAAAATTTTAAAAAATTTAACCCACTTGTCATATAAATTTGTGATAAATGCCAAGTTTCTTTGACATTCTAAGTTCTTTTCCATGTACCAATTCTTGAGAGACAAAAGGGGGATAAAAAAATCTACTTACATGCACTCTTTAATTTTTTGATTAACAATTAATTTCTTTCAAAATTGATATATTGGTGTAAAATATTTGGTAGATACTATGCATACCTTATATTAGTTTTAGCATAGGAGTATATGCACTTAGGTGCTACTTATTTTTATTTGAGTTAAAAAATACTTAGCCAAATCAAAACAAATAAAATAAACACATGTTACACACACCACTTTTCACCAAGAAGTTTTATGCTATTGAAATTATTATAGACCATTTACCTTGTTCAAATGAGACCTAGACCATTTGTGCTTTTTATTTACAAGTAACATTGTTACGCTAGCCATTTTCACCTAAATAATCTGGAATTACTCTAGACCAAGTTCCAAACATCTAAGAAGTGTGAAACCATTTTTAAAATCTAGTGTGGTTAAGCCATTTACATATACCTTTGACCCTTGTTCCTAGATTTAAGTTGTCTTTTCAAACCAAATCCAAAATTCTAATTCTAAATATATACCTTAAAATAACTAGTGTATGTTTGAGTCTTGTCTATCACTTGGGATTGATTTTTTCACTTTTTGCACTTAGTTTTTGAAACTTGAGTTGGATTTTTATTTGGTTTGATTAGAAAAACTTCAACCTTTATTTTTTTGATTGTGAGATCCTTTTAGACTAAGTTCACTTTAGACCAATTTTTCTAAGTTTACCTAGACCAAGTGCATTCTTTATTTCAGACCAATTACCTTATATTTAGTTTCATTTTGATTTTCAAGCCTTAGATTAAGTTTTTTTTTGAAATTTACTTTGTGACATTTACCAAAGACCTAGCACAATTTTAGTTTCATTCACATAGACCAAGTTTGTTTTAATTTAGACCAATTCCAAGGCTTTTATCATAGATAGATTTTGTGTTTGCATTTCAAATTTGCCTTAGACCTAGTTCAAGACCTTAGCTAAGACTGCATTCATGTTTCACTTTTAGACCTCTTTCCTAGAGGTAAGTGTTTTTTCCATAAAAATTTTAGACCAAGACCAAGTTTATTTCAAGTTTTAGATAAATTTTTAACCATTTATAATAATAGATCAAGTTTCCATTTTAGGCCAAGTTTAAAGACATTTGAAACAAAAGATCAATCTTTTTAGAGATGAAGTTTTAGAAATTTTCAACAATAGACCAAGTTTATTTTTGGAGACATTTACCTTTGCTTTAACCATGCCTCGCTATACATGTAGTGGGACCATGTATAATGTAGAGAATGAAAACATTATCTCAAGTGACCCTTTTGCTCAAGACCCCTATGAATATGACATAGCATATTAGATGGGTCCATATCCCACATACGATGTCCACTATACAGAGTAAGGACAAGATCCATTAGCCCATTATCTTACCAACACACCTTCGTATCTAAGGCAAGACCAAGATCAAACCATGCAATATCTTGATAGCGTACCACATAACATAGAATAAGTTCAACAACAATAACCTTACTATATGATTACTCCAACTTAGACCGCTTATGATCCTTACCTATTTAATCATCACCTTTTGAAGAATAGGGACAAAATCCTTGTCAAAGCAGTAGAAGTAGGCATTAAATTCTTGATCAAATTTATCCATGAAAGTTTATCTAGCTTGGTTAGATATGTTAACAATACACCAACCATTAAACCATTTTAATAGGCATCATCTAACCATAGGTTAGGCCCTTATACTAATGAATAAATAAGACATTGTTATGCTTGTAAAAGGAAAGGGTTAAATTTTTGACCAAATAAAACAAATGTAACAAGCGTATAAAACATACCTTAACTTGTCTAGGAATATAAATGCAATGACCATAATGAATACAATGCTCATTGAGTTAAATCTAACCATTAGGTTGAAAAATGATGCAATGGGTTATATCAAAATGAACATAGACCCATTCATACAAAGTACTCAAGTTGGGAATATGTTTAATACCCCAATAATAGATCAAGAACTTGTGACTCCTATATAAGAACCTTCATAGAACATAGTGGATTACACGTAAGTATATCCCAATCTACACCAAGTTGGGTCACATGTATAACCAATCACCTCACAATAAGTTTCCCTTGTATATACCTTACATGGTTCATTATAGTAGAGGAATGTATCATTCATAGATGCAATAAATGACAACTTCACCATAATAGGTCACTTCCTTAATCACACAATAAGTAGCAAAGAACCCCATGCAAACCAATATTCCACCCCAACAAGGGGTGAAAAATCCTCCACCTCAATAGGTGGTGAACAATATTCCACCCCAATTGGGGGAACCAACATTCTAAGATCATAGATATAGATTAATGTGCCATTATAACAAGTGGCGAATCCATTTCAAATGTTGTCTAATCAATAATGTATCTTATTTAATCAATAACAACTAGAAGCTAGTTAAAAAGTGCCAAACACATAACAAGTGCCAAATAGGCAACAAGTGTTCACCTAAAAATAGGGGCTTAACCCCACTAAGAAATCATTGTATTTTGCCTAATAAATACCTCACATTTAATAATGGCCAAATATGCAAAACCTCCAAAAATAAACCTCTAGCCATTAATGAGTACCTTTTATATAGTAGGGTTTGACTAATCAACAACATTTTCATATTTAACCCCAACACCCATAATACATTACACAAGGCCAAATACCTATATTCAGCCATAATTACCTCCAAACCAAAGGTGTGTTACTAATCTTGGCTGAAATATGTACTAATAACATGTACCAAATCAACAATACAATCCCAGCTAAGGGATGCATATTCTAGTTTGGTCAATCAGCCAAAACCATATTATGCAATACCAAATCCATTCATTATACCCTAGTCAAGGTAATCCACATTTTACCACTCAACCACATTCATATCAAAATATACCATCTAGTTTCCTAGCCTAAGAACTACAACAAATTAAAGTTATAATTATAGCCATTCAAATAGGAAAGTAAAAGAAAATATTTAAACTCGATGAGGTATGTTCATATCCATTCAACACGGAGTACCTTAAAATACCATTTCCAAAAGGTCATGATCCACCAAAGTTTGATAAATATAATGGAAAAAGTGACCCAAGGGAACATTTTAAGGAGTTCTTTGTTGATTTCTAGCTAGTGGCCTATAATGTATTTACTTGCTTCTCCTTTTCCATAGAAGTTTAACTGGACATGCCTTGAAGTGGATTCTCAAGATTCCAAAGAATTAAATATCTAACTTTTATGACCCATCAGACAAATTTGTACAACATTTATCTTATTATCTCGAACACAAGGTTACTATGGTATATTTGGTTCAAGACAAATAAAAGTTTGGTGAGAGCTTTGAAAGATACTTATAATGGTGGAGATAACTTGAAAGTCATTTCATGCATAATCTACCTAATAAATAGTTGAAAACTATGTTTACCAAGAACTTGCATAGTGATATATTTTATCACCTTGAGCTGCAATGTGTTCATACATTTAAGGAGATCATTAAAAATAGTATACAAATTAAGAAGGTCCTTATCAATAAGGGCACAATAAAATTGTCTTCTCTTAATCAAAATTAGAACTAGATCCAAAATCATAATGAAGGCTAAAACCAAACCCAAAGTTTAATTTAGACGCAAGCTCCTCTGCCACCTCAGAGTAATACTTTTGAGAAAGCTAAGGCATATAACCATAACAAGAATATTTTTGATAATGGATTTACTAAATCATGCCATGTCCAAATGGTGAAAATACTATCTACTCAACTAGATCCATATATGCAACCAACTCCATATAACCCATTGAATCCATAAACACAACCAATTCCATAGGCTCAACTAGCTCCACAAATGCAGTCACTTCCACCTATGTAGGTATTGATGCCTCCTTTATTATAAACACCTCCTCATAGAATAAAACCTAAGGATAAAGTCTTTAGTGATCTTATGAAACCAATTGAGTTGGTATTCATAAAATTATCTATTGTCAATATGATTAGTTAGCCCATGCTAAAGTCATTCCCTGCAGGAATTCATTTTATTAATTGGTATAAATAATGTGAATTCTATGATTATTACTGAGTTAGAGGTCATTCTATAAACAATGTGTGAAATTAAGGCACCTGATCCAAAATTTTATAGAAAATGGAGAGATTGAATTGGATAACAAGGCTTCTATTAGGTTGTGGAGCTAAAAGCTTCACCAGGATGCAAACAGGAGGAGGTTCCTAAGTTGTAGGCAACCGACATCGATCTGATCAACCGACGTCAGTCATCTTTAGTGTTCACAGTAATTGACATTAGTTATTGGTCAGCTGACATCGGTTAGAGAGTTACCAATGTCGGCAACCTGTGTGTGCATGCGTTTACATGCACTTCCAGAACTGGTCTATTTTTGGACGGATAGCTAGTTTGCATGTGAAAGAATAATTTTAGTCTTGGAGCTACGGTTTTAATTATTGTAATTGGAAGTCTAATTATTGTTTGTATGGGATCTATATAATAGACTCATGGGCTGTATTGTAAAGTGTGCTAGATAGAGAGAGCAAGGTTAGCTCTTTCAGAGGGAAGAGAGCAAGGTTAGCTCTTCATAGTGCCACAGTGCCAAGTGTGTATGATCAGGTAGATCTGTGAGAGAGCAAGATCTGGTAGAAGATCCATAGGGGTGCTAAAGGGGAGAATCATAAGGACTTGGTGAGGCAAGGACAAGGGTTCTTTTGGGTGTGTATGATCTCAGTCAGTAGGTGTGCAAGGCTAGGTTGATCTGTGGTATAGCAAGATCAGGTGAGATCTACATGGTAAGTAAGGTCTATTGATCTGTAGGTGTGTGTGTGTGTGTGTGTGTAAGATCTAGGTTTGTAGGTGTGCAAAACTAGGTTGATTTGTAGGTGGTAGAAAGATCAGGGAGATCAACAACACAACAGGTAGCAAGATCAGGTGAGATCTACTTGGAGTACGTGGTGTACTCAGACTTGGAGTACATGGAGTACTTGGTACTGGCAGTATTGATACTGACTGGTTGGAGGTGAACAATAACTCTATGTTTGAGTTGTTTGTTGTGACCGTAATTGAGAGAGAGAACTCTTGAGGGAGATTATTGTATGCCCTAGAGGTGTGGGAGCCCTAGAGGTGTGGGAAGAAGAGTGTGGCATCTTCTTTATTGTATATTTTCTTCTGGAAGAGTATTAATACAATTGGGTATTATCTCTCATATTCTGTGTTGTTTCTAATTTCTAGTTACTTATTCATTCTGGTTAAATTTCATGTTTAGTTGCTTATACAAGGTAATCAATTGTGCTCTTAATCCTGACAAGTGGTGTCAAAGCTTTGTGAGCCCAGGTTCCTAACAAGTTGGTATCAGAGCTAGGGTTGCAAGTTCACAGAGCCTGGTTGGAGTAGGTTTGTGTTTGATTATAGGTCACTCTCAGGGGTTTCTGATTGAGTGGAAGTATAGCAATGGCAGAAGAAAGTACACTAAGAATGGAGGAACTCAATGGCAAGAATGGTCAATTACAATATTATGGAAAGAAAGAGCAGGTAAAGAAAGATTGTTGGTTGGTAAAAGATCAGCATGAAGGAAATAAAGAAGCATGTGTTGCAGGTATTATTGAACTGGTTATTCTTATATGTTCCTTGGATAAAGTAGAATCTTGGTTTATAGATTCTGTTGCCTCTTTCCATGCAGCCCCAAATAGAGTATTTTTCCATGTTAAGGTCCATGGAGACTTTGGAAAGATTTATTTAGGGGTTGGTGAGCCTTGTCAAAGTATTGGCAAAGGGGAAGTGCGGCTAAAATTGCAGACAACCAACACATGGGTGTTGAAGGATGTCATGCAGGTCTTAATCTTGAAGATGAGGCTAATTTGTTTAGAAAAGTTGGGTGATGAGAGATGCACAGTAACTCTCACATCAGATGCACTTGAATTAGCATGTGGTAAGAAAGTAGGTACTCTTTATCTACCCACTTGTATTACTGATTCTTCGTTTATTGCGAAGATGTGGCTTTGTAGGCTTGGTCACATGAGTAAGAAGGAGATGCATGTTCTTAAGAGGAAGTCAGATGTGTTTGACAAACTTAAGAATTGGAAAGCCTTGGTGTTCATGGAGGAGATGATGGACAGAGATCAGTGGAAGGGACTGAATAACTCTGAGCAGGGCAGTTTGGATAGGTTGTTGATCCAAAGAGAGCTCATGGGTAAAAAGTCATCACTCATAAGAAAACACAGTTACTAGTGTTAGTCAGGTGTAACCAACATCGAACAAGCAAGCACCAACATCGATCATGTGTAGACAGGCAAAGTCAGTGGTGTCAGGTAGGTGGCGATTAACGTCGATTAGAGAACTAACGTCGGCAATCAGGTGGACACTGACGTCAGTCAGGGAATCAATGTTGATAGTCAGGTCAGTCACATGGAACTGATGTTGATCAGATGCAGACTGGGTGGTGACCGACATCGGTCACTGGAATAGATTTTGGGCAGACAACAAGCTGTCAAGGAGTCTCAAATGCCCATATGGAGGACTAAAAGGGTAAGTAAGCCTCAAATTTGTTATTCCCCTTCTTTATACTTGTTTCTCACTGAAGAGCAGGTAGGATCCAGGAAACAGTGGGAGCATTGCATGAATTCTTTAGATGAGAACCAAACGAGAGATTTGGTAGAGTTTCCAGTTGGAATGAAAGAACTGAAAGATGAATGGATTCCTTGGTTAAAGAAGAGAGAGAATGGACACGTGAGATGGAAGGCCAGGTCATATGGTCTTAAGGAAGCTACAGGATAGTGGTACAGGTTTGATAGGTGTATGACAAAGCAGGGCTTTAGTCAATGTCAGTGTAACCATTGTGTTTTCTTTACTAGGTTGGATAATATTAGCTACATTATCCTGTTACTGTATGTTGTGTGTATGCTTGTTATAGGGTCACACATGCAGAGAGTTGCTGAACTAAAGGTAAAGTTAGTTTAGTGGTATGTCATGAAGAATTTGGGAGTAGCAAAATTCTTTGGCATGAGTATTCCTAGAGACAAGGAAGATCACAGGTTGATGTTGTCTCAGGATGATTGTGTGAATACGGTAGTGGCAAGGTTCAAGATGTAGGATGCAGAACCAGTTAGCACACCGATGGATGGATAGTTCACAAAATAGGGTCCCCAATCACATGATGAGGTTGAGTACATGTGTACTCCCTGATATTGCCCCAGTAGTGGGAGTTGTCAGCAGGTTTGTGGCCAATCCAAGAAAGAAGCACTGGAAAGTAGTTCAGTGGATTCTCATGTATTTGAGAGGGACCAGTAGTAGGTATACATGCTATGCAGGGTTAGGGACTTCTCTACATGGGTATGTATATTTGGATGTGGTAGGGGACTTGGATGACAGGTGTTGCACCATAGGGTGTGTGGTGGTTGGTCTTCAAGATTGAAATTGAAGAGGGATATAAGCCAGGAAACAAATTAGATGATGTATAGGTACATGTACAAGTGTAGCTATTTATCTCTAAGTGGGAGATTGTTAGGTTGTGGAGCTAAAAGATTCACCACGATGCAAATAGGAGGAGGTTGCTGAGTTGCAGGCAATCGACGTCAGTCTAATCAACCAATGTCAGTCATCTTTAGTGTTCACAGTAATCGACGTTGGTTATTGGTCGATCGACATCAGTCAGAGAGGTATCGATGTTGGTAGCCTGTGTGTGTATGCATTTGCATGCACTTCTGGAACTGGTCTATTTTTGGACGGATAGTCAATTTGCATGTGAAAGACTAATATTAGTCTTGGAGCTGTGGTTATAATTATTATACTTGGAAGTCTAATTATTGTTTATATGGGATCTATATAATAGACTCATGGGCTGTATTGTAAAGTGTGCTAGATAGAGAGAGCAAGGTTAGCTCCTTCAAAGGGAAGAGATCAAGGTTAGCTCTTCATAGTGCCACAGTGCCAAGTGTGTATGATTAGGTAGATCTGTGGGAGAGCAAGATATGGTAGAAGATCCATAGGGGTGCTTAAGGGGAGAATCATAAGGACTTGGTGAGGCAAGGATAAGGGTTCTTTTAGGTGTGTATGATCTCAGTCAGCAGGTGTGCAAGGCCAGGTTGATCTGTGGTATAGCAAGATCAAGTGAGATCTACATGGTAAGTAAGGTTAGTTGATCTGCAGGTGTGTGTGTGTGAGATCTAGGTTTGTAGGTGTGCAAAACTAGGTTGATTTGCAGGTGGCAGCAAGATCAGGGAGATCAATAACACAATAGGTAGCAAGATCAGGTGAGATCTACTTGGAGTAAGTGGTGTACTCAAACTTGGAGTACGTGGAGTACTTGGTACTGAAAGTATTGATACTGACTGGTTGGAGGTGAACAACAACTCTATGTTTGAGTTGTTTGTTGTGACTGTAATTGAGAGAGTGAACTCTTGAGGGAGATTATTGTATGCCCTAGAGGTGTGGGAAGAAGAGTGTGGCATCTTATTTATTGTATATTTCCTTTTGGAAGAGTATTAACACAATTGGGTATTGTCTCTCATATTTTGTGTTGTTTTTGATTTCTAGTTACTTATTCATTCTGGTTAAATTCCGTGTTTAGTTGCTTATACAAGGTAATCAATTGTGCTCTTAATCCTAACAAGTGGTGTCAGAGCTTTGTGAGCCCAGGTTTCTAACAACTTCTACTTCTAATCATAACCTAGGTATTTATCATGATCCTTTTACACAACATAACTCTACCAATCAAAATCAACAACAATGAAGACCACAATAACAACAACAAAAATAATAATGATAGAAACAATAATATAATGGTTAAAACCAAGGAAAAAATGACCCATCTGACTAAGAAGCCTATCACGTTGTTGCATTCGACTATATTAAAAGTTGTAGTTCTATTGCAGGCAGTCGTATAGGTACCATTATGATCAACCCTAGACCAATTTCTAATAGACTAAGACCACTACTTAATAATACCTATCAACCTTCCTATTCTAGTAATCATCTTTTGACCTGTGACTATAACTAAACATAATAAAAATAAAGGATTATCATCCCAGGTCCTTATCCTTATTCCTCTTGTTATAATGGTCCTCTAACCAATCCAAATTATGCAATTTCAACTCAACAAACTAAATTCATTATTCCAAGACTACATCCACCTTCTACCAATGAGCCTATTTCATCCACCCTATCAACTAAGAGTAAACTAACTACTAATGCTAAGGAGAAAACATATGATATTATGGATCAAATACAAAATATGCCCACACAAATTTCTATTTTGGATTTTTTGTGTAAATCTACCAACCACAAAAATATCCTTATAGAACTCTTGACATAGTACCAAATCCCAAATGACATCACACCAGACAAATTCAAAGCTTTGGTCTAACACCTAGCCCCAGGCTAGTAATTGACCATTGACAAAATAGATATATCATCCATAGGCCCTCTCCATAATAACCCATTATATATCAAAGTCATTATAGCACATCAAAAAGTTAAGTGTGTCCTCATAGATAATGGCTCATGCCTTAGTATTGTGTCTCTATGGTTGGTTAAGCATCTGGGATATGTAATGGACAATCTTAAGCCAGAGACTTTTACCATTAAGGATTATGAAAATGAAGAATGAAAATCACAAGGAACCATATGTTTTATAGTTGTTGTTTTACTTTTGACTCACGACACACTTTTCCATGTGCTAGATAGATTAGATTTATCATACAACTTACTTCTAGGTTGACTATGGATATGCAAAATTCATGAAATACCATCCATGTTGCATCAATGTATTAAGTTACCCATTATGGGATGAAGATAACTATTACCATTGAACTATAACCATATGAATTATGCAAACATCTGGAGGCTGAGTATGAAATTTATAATTATCATTTTAGCCTAGACCCTAAGCCTAGACAAAAAAATACCTCCTTGTTGAAATGATAGATTATAATTATATAGACCTTGAGAGCCTTGCCTCTACCTCCTTTTCACCCCATCTTAAAATATCAAATCATTTCACCATCTCTAAGAAAGGCCCATGAGAATATCTCATGCATAATGCATTTCATGTGATTAATCTTCTGTAGGCCCCTAAATCTTATGGAAGATCTAAAGGCTTGGCCACTCACATGGAATGATGATAGAAAAACAAGTTTAATTCCCTATAACATATTATATTCACACTGGCTACTAGCTAAGAATAATACCCACTTACCAAAGATGATCCCTGACTATATAATGATGAATTGGCTTAGTGCTCCCAAAGCAAAAAATATCCCATCCCTAACTGGATCATGAATAATAAAAAATTTGAAGGCAGAGGCTTGGGGAAAAATCAATAAGGTAATCTTGAGCCAATTTACATAATTGAATACAAGGTAACTCATGGTATTAGATTTAAACCACCTGGGGGTGAACCTATATACCATATTCACGTTCTTACACTGATGACTAGCGATGATGATGTTGATAGTGACAAAAAATCTGATTATAACATATATGAAGATCTAGTCAATACCAACCTATTTAACCCACAGGTTGTATATACCATCATGCTTGCTATCTATCTGTCACCACTTTTCCTTCATGATATATAACTCATTGATTAGGACCAAAAAGAATTACTAGTGTCACTTGAAGAGTTTGAGAATTGTGAGGCTATTTGTGACTTCATAGGCCGAAGGGACCATCTTATACTTGGAGATCATAAATAAAGTTTCTCTATTAGATTGGATATTTTTGCCTATTTTTAATAGTAGGTGAACTTCCTTTACCAATACAAAAAATAAAATCAAACATTGAGGACAAAAAGTGAAACCCTATTTGAGGCACTTTTAGACCAGGGTAAAAGTAAAGAAAAAGGACAGTATCTTAGTGAAAACCTATTTCAAGCACCATTAGATGAGGATGTTCACCCTTATTTGAATTAAGCATATGATGCCACCAATGCCATAATTATTTTTGGGTCTAAAATTAGTGAAGAAAAACAATGAGGCTTTGAACATATTGACAAAGAATGTCCTATGGTATTTGTTACATGGCCCTTGCCACCATTGGGTGTTTCTAATTCATCTTATTTGGGAGAATTGGATGAGCCAGTCCAACCAAAGGACTTTGATATTACCAATCAATTCGCATCTTTGTTGAATCTCTTAGAATATGGTTCTATACTCCTTATGGAGGTCACTTCTAAGGTCAACATTGGAACATCGATTGATCTAAAGTGGATAAAATTAGGCACATCCCTCACTGAGGAGGAGCGTTAAATCCTTATAACCATTTCTTGAAAGTTTGTCAACATTTTTTCATGGGATTATTCTAACATGCCAAGTTTAGACCCCACCTTGGTTGTACACCACCTTATTTTACACAATGAAGCCAATCCAATCAAACATAAACTAAGGAAAATGCATCCTTGCATTGTTGTCTTGGTAAAAAATGATATGGAGAAACTTTTAGACCTAAGATGCATTAGACATATTGATTATTTAGAGTGGATCTCCAATATTATGCAAGTCAACAAAAATCCAAAAGGTATCAGATTGTGTACTAATTTTTGAGATATTAATAATTCTTACCTAAAGGATGACTTTCCTCTATCAAACATCAACATGATTGTTGACTCCACAACTAGGTATGAAATGTTTCCCCTCATGGATGGATTTTTAAGATACAACCAAATGAATATCACACTAGAGGACCAACATAAGATAATGTTCACCATTGCCTAGGGAAAATTTTCTCTCAAGTCATGCCTTTTGGATTCAAGATTACTAGGGTGACATATCAACAGGTCATGATAGTAATTTTACATGATATAGTTGAGGAATATGTCAATGACATCCTAGGTAAATCCAAGACCTATGATGAACATCTATCCATGATTTTCAATATCTTTGAATGACTTCAGGAGTACAAAGTTAGACTCAATCCTAAAAAGTGTGTCTTTGGTATAACCTATGGTAAATTACTAAGCTTCATTATCTCTCATAGGGGCATTGAATTTGATCTAGACAAAGTCACAACCATTACCAAGATGCTGCCATTATCTACTTTGAATCAACTCTATAGTTTATAAGAAAAAATACAATCAATCAGATGCTTCATATCATAATTAGTCGACAAGTGCCATCCATTTACAAATCCACTAAAGAAGGGCATTGATTTTTCATGGAATGCAAATTTTTATAAGTTCTTCAACCAATTCAAAGAATACTTGGCCAATCCACTTATTTGTTACCACTAATGCCAAACAAGCAATTGTTACTCTACCTATCTGCCACTGAAAATGCATTGGGGGCACTATTGGCATAACATGATGAGTAGGGAAAAGAACATGCCATTTATTACCTGATCCACACATTGTTCATGTATGAGCAAACTTATACATGGATTGAAAAATCTTATTTATCTATGGTCTTCATAACTCAAAAATTATGCCACTGTATGCTAAATAACAAGACCATTACATCGCCAAAGTAGATCCGCTCAAGTATTTACTTTTATAAAACATCTCTACAGGGCCGTATGGCTAAATGTATTATGTTTTTGAGTGAGTTTGAGATCAAATATGCTAACTAAAAGTCCATAAAGGGATAAATAATTATAGACCAGCTTACAAAAGATCATATTATTGACATTCAACCATTTAAATTTGGGTTTCCATATGAGTCTATCTTGATCATGGTATAAACACCTCTAGAAGAGTAGTAATATAATATTTATTTTGATGGTTTATTCACACCTCATGGGTCAGGAGCATGACTATTGTTAATAACACCACAAGAGGATCTCATTCCCAAGTCCTTCCATATTAGTTTTCCTTGTACTAATAACATGGATGAATATAACACACTCATTATAGGGCTTCATTTAGTAGTGTAATGTAACATTCCACATATTCTAGTTTATGGAGATTCATAGATTATTATTAATTAGGTCACAGACCAATTCCAAACCAAGGATGATAAGTTGCTACCTTATAAGGCCATGGTGGACACTCTCAAGCAATAAATTTCCCATCTTTAGTTTGAACACATACCTCAATATAATAATAGGATAATGAATGTTATGACTACAATTGGTTTTATGATTTGCATTATAGATAAAGCAAGAGATTATTAGTTCTTCATTGAACATTTTCTCACACTAGCCCACAAACCATTGACTATTGAAATGATCTATGATATTGTTGGTCCTAGTTCCACCTAGTCCTTTGAACTATAAAATTACCTCCATTACCAAGTCCTTCCATCAGAAATTTATCATAAACAACAAAAGGCCTTCACCCACCAAGCCTCTCATTATACCTTAGTTAGACCTACACTCTATAATATAAGCTTTGATGGAACTCTGCTTCACTGTTTGACCTCGATGGAATCTAAAATAACATTGAGGGACGTACAAGAAGGGGATTATGGGACCCACACTAATGGGGCCAACCTTGACAAAAATTTATTCTGTACTAGTTATTATTGGATGACTAAGGAAGTAAATGGAACTGATTATGTTAAAATGTGTAAAAAATGTTAGAGGCATGTTAATTTGATACATGCTCCAACCAAAACACTCAAGTCGATGACCACACCATGGCCATTTTCAATGTGGAAACTTGACCTCATAGGTAATATTAACCCTACTTCCTTAGATGGCCATAAACATATCCTTACCACCATTGAGTACTTTACTAAGTGGGTGGAAGCCATTTCCATCACTTGATAGGAAAATAAATCTCCAAATTCATTTTCAATCACCTCATCTACCACTATGGTATCCCCTCCAATATTATATTTGATAATGGTGGTTCATTTAAGAATAAGGATGTAAAATCCCTTTGTGCTAAATTTTACATTACCCAAAATTTTTCCATTGCATATTACCCACAAGGTAATAGCCAAACAAAGGCATATAATAAGACCATTGCTAATATTCTTAAGAAGATCATCAATGATACTGGCCATGATTGGCACTTGTTAATCTTATTCACCCTTTGTGCCTATCAAACTAATTCCTATACTCCATTAAGAGCCATCCCACATTCCTTAGTTTATGTCACTAGTGCCATTCTTCCTATTAAAATCAAGTTACCTTCTCTACAAATTTCATTGAAACATATCCTCGATGATGAGGATTACAGAGTTTCTCTTTTTTAAGAGTTAGAACTATTGGATGAAAATGCAAGGCCATTGTAAATAGTCTTCATACATACCATAATAGGTTGTATGGTCAATAAAATAGGAATGTGAAGCATAGAGAGTTTAAGCTTGGTAATCTTATATTTAAAGAAAACTAGAAAAACACCAATGTTGAATGTAAGAAAAAGGGCAAGTTCAAGCCTAACTAGTTATGGATTTATGTGATTATTACTAATTATGGATCGAGAACATGTAGGTTAGCTACTCTGAAAGGAGATGAAATTGATAAACCAATGAACATAATACATTTCAAGCACTTTTTTGCTTGAGAGACCCAAATTATTATTTATGAGGATCTGTAATCATCTAAAATGATACTTGAGTGCTAATAGTGTTACTTGAGACCACCCATCCATACCTTATCCCTAGACCTATCTTAGGGCATATTTAGACACTTATCCAAAATTTTTGTGGGCTACAAACATCCCTAAAGTAATCATAGATCCTCAATTTAGCATCCTAGCCCCTAGTGCCTCAGGTTCTACCACCTAAACACTAGCACCACAACTTGGACAGTAGGACTAATGGCACTAGTGTCCTAGTTTGGGTGTTATTATATTTTTCCTACCTATTATCACTAATGGATATCTTTTCAAATCAATAACCACCTAAGGTCATCCTAGACCTCTTTTAAGACTTGCACAAACACTAAAATAATATATATATATATATATATATATATATATATATATATATATATATATATATATATATATATATATATATATATATATATATAAATTTTAGCCCTTTATTCACTAGATGGAAATCAAATGTAAATTACACAAATTAACTTAGAATAAGTTGTGCATAATCAAGGTAATTAATACTTATTCTACCATACTTCTGCATATAGTCATCTATATCCATCCCAAGGTCAGAATACATAAATTTCCAATCTTAAGCCTCACTCAAGGCACTCAAATAGACATTCAAATTTCACCAAAACTTAAGTGTGGAGAACTACATCAAGATTGATCCCTCCTTACATTATTGGTATATAGGTAACTCTCATCATAGTGAGGTGTTGAGGATGTCCAACCTACCCTACTAACATGGTGCAACACATCATAAGACAAATTGAGAAGTTAGTCTGTGTAAGAGATTTATTATGACCAATTTTGGTCTTGTGTGGGTTTTATAGGTATTATAGGGACCCTTCGGTTATGTTGGAAATTATAAGTCTTTCATTTTGTGTGTTTTTAGGCCTTTTTGATTTTCCTACCAAAAACTAGATTTGAAAATTAGAATTTATGTTTGAGCTTTGAGTGGTAGTTTGGGTTTTGGGTGTAATCCAAATGTTGTGGAATGTTTATTTAAGGTCATATAATTTATTAAGAGAGTGTTTTAAAGGTTTTCCTATGTGCATGTCATGAAAATATCAATATAAGCCAATAAATTGGAGTTGTAACTACCACCCTATGTGGGGTTGGCAAGAAAAGAGAGTTTATTTGAATGTTTGGTGTGTTTAAAAAGTTGAAAATACATGTAGAAGGATAGAGTGTGTTGTAGGATAATATTATAAGATTATAGGAGAGGATAAATTCATAGGATATAGAGGTAAATTGAATTAGAGATTAAACTTTTAAGACTCTGTCTGCCTTTGTACAAATTATGTGCATGACTATTTGTATGTAATGGGATTAATAAAACAAAGAAGGTTTTGAAAGTATTATTGTGTTGACATGAGATTAGTGGATTTTGATTAGTATTTTTTTTTTAATATTTTCATGGAGTGGATTCAGATGAGCATTTTTAGACAAGAATGAGTTCACCTTCAATAGAGTCCATTTCGAAGTAATTTTGCCATACATAATCAAGGATAACTAGTAAGTTGATCTTATTGATAGTTATTTATTTAATTATTTGGGTCTTTAAAAATAGTATAGGGTTTTTTAATTGATGATAAAAAGTTACTTTAACTACCAAACATCTATTATAAGTGCAAGAAATAAGGATAAACCTTCACACAGTCCTTTTAGTGTAACCAATTTTTTTTATCTTTTCTTGTTGGAGTATTTTTAAGTTTGATAAAGACCAAGTATCCATTGTAAAAGGTGAAGAGAGGTGGGTGATATCCTAAATATCATTTAGTTTATTTTAAATGACATAAAACTCAAAATTTTCCCTTTTATGAGCTCTTAGGCTATAGGCCTATGTATAACGAGCCTAGGGTTTAAAAATTGAAACTCAAATAAATTTTGATTCCACCCTCAAAAATTGATTTTTTTTGGATATAATGTGTTTTTAAGTTTTATATAGGATTCATAAGGTTTAAATTTGGTATAGTGTCATACAGTATGGTCACCAAGATGGTGGGGTTAAACTAGGTTTAAAAAGACCTAATTACTAGTGAGAAGTGTTGAGTTAGGTGGTATACCTTGAGAGTTGTGAGATAAATTTTTTAATGGACATAAAAGGGGATATGAAAGTGTTATTAATTTTACTTAAATCCTTGTATATTATTCATAACTATTAGGTTTATGTAAAAACAAGGCTACAAGGACCAGACCTTAAAGAAGGAAAGAGTGGATTGGTTGAGAGTGAAAAATTTGAGATTGAGAATTATGATAGAATGTGTAAGAGAGATAAAAATGATCAAGTTGATGGAAATATGAGCCTTAGTGGGAAGTCAAGAATCTTGGAAGCATGTATTAAGTTGTTAGGCCTATGAACCTATCTCAAGAATGAACAAGCATGAGGAAACAATAGAGGATTGACTCTTGGAAGTTGTTTATGAGATGATGTGGGTGTCAAGGAGAGAGATTAAAAAATTATATGAGGGGTGATATGTATTCAAAATAGAGGAAAGGATTATGGAATCTAAAGAGGCTTATATGTCTAAAAAAGAGAAAGAGTGATCAGGAGGGAGTCAAGACAAACAATTACTTGCATGAAGCAAGTAAAGTTAGAGATGAATAAAGCCAATAAAGGAGAAATCAGATCTAGGGTAATGAATGAGGATGTTTCAGGAATAAAATCTACATCAAGGGGTATTATATCAGGTAATTTGTTAGAAAATTTATGATATTGAAGTATTATAGGTTGCTATGTGAGGTTGTTAAAAGTTGTATGAAGCTAAGTTTTAGGAATGAGTTAGAGAGGTAGGAAAAGGTAAGAGTTTATGTTAGAGTATCTTTCACAAGAGATCTAACAAAATCTCAAGAGAAGAAGAGAAAAGACATAAAGACTCCAAGAAGAAGAGGATTAGTTCCAAGGTGAAAAATACTTGGACAAGAGTGTCAATAGACTAGGTAGAGGAGAGAACCTAGGTTAAGACACCAAATCAAGGTGAAAAAGAATTGCTTGTGAGAAGAAGAAGATAGAAAATGCAAAGGAGAGGAAGGGATTGTCTGAGTTGGAGTACCAAAATGAGAGAAAGAGGAAGGAATACCCAAAGATAAAAGGTTTGGTTATTGAAAAAGAGATGAGTGAGATAGATCAAAGGTTAAAGAGGATAAAACTCTTGGTGAAGTTCATGAAAGAAGAGGAAATCCAATGGTATGATTTCGTAATGAAGAATAAGAGAGTTAAGTGGAATATAAGGCTACTCATGGATATAATAATGAAGATTATTATGAGAGACAATGAGAGGCAAAAGAAGTTTCTATGTAGGCAGCTCAAGGAGGAGATGAAGAAGTTCATGATGGGTGAACATGTTGATAGACAAGAGGAAGGTGGGCAACACCTTAAGAAGAATGAGATAGTCATGGAGGAAAATAAACCTAAGAAGGATAATATAGAGGAAAGCAAGCCTTAAGATTTTAAATCTAATGATTTCTTATCATGTATGCATGTAGGTATAAAAGTGAAGAAATAAGAAGTCCATTTTAGGACATAAAACTTGAAAACATGTAGGAGAGTAAAAATGAATAACATACTTATGTTGAAGAATGTATTGATTGGAAAATAATATATAGATAGTGATATGTTACCTAGAAAGAGGAGAGATGATTGGAGAAGATGATTTTCAATATGAAGGATACCTCATTGAAGGCATAAAAGATGTAAAATTGAATCAAGGAGGATTTGAAAAGGCTAAAAGGTATCAATATTTGGTTTTAAATGTTATTTTTGATTTTGAATTTGATAATATATCAATTTATGAAGATGGTTTGTAGTAGGAAACAATTGAACTAATAGATAGGTTCATGAAAAACAAGGATGACATTGAAGCACCTCATAAAGTGCTTGTAGAACTTGATATATAGTAGGAGTCTAATTTGACACTCATTAAGGATGAAGCTAAAAAACAAGTTATTGTACAAGATGAAGAAGAAGGTGAAGATGGAAGAAAACATATAACAAAGTATATATATGAAGAAAAAAGGATCTAGCAACAAGTTATGCAAGAATCAGATTAATTAGACTTCATAGGAGATGAGGAAGCCATTTTAGAAGCTGAAGTTGATCTATTAGAGTCCAAAAGTCAAGGTGAAGAACAAGGTAAGAAATGGATTTATTCAATTGATAATGTTACATATAAATTGGTTTGAGGTATGCATGATTATTTTAAGATAAGAGGTTGCTAAGAAGTGTGGTGTTATGATTTGCATAGTTTGGTCAAGTAGTTGCCAATACAAGATAAGTTAAAAGGTTATGGGAAGAATCACCATGAGATGGTGGAGTATCATAAAGAGGTATCAAAAAAGGATGTTATTGAGCATATGAAAAGGGTGAAGATTCATGATAATACATTAGATCATGAGGATGAATATGAAAGCATTATCAAGAAGCAAAACCAATAAGGAGTGCATAAACCAAGCATAACTAATGAAAAATGAAGATATGAAGTAGGAGTAAGAGTGAAGATTAAGAAATGAATATTTGAGTTAGGAAATGATGAAGAGAAATTGGAGATTGAGGAGATAAAATATTAAGTGAACAAATAGTTGCAACAGGTCATATACTTCATGGAGGTAGAGGATGAGTTGGCAAATAAGCAAGACAAGGCAAGAAGACAAAGACAAAGGCAGTAAATGAGGAGAAATAAAAAATAAAAGAGGAAAAGTATAAATAAGATATAAGAATATAAAATTAAAAATAATTGAAAATCAAGTAATAATTTAGATAATATCCATTTGAGCAGGAGCTCAAATTTTCCCACTTAGGGCGTTTGATGCAGAGCATCATAAGACAACTTGAGAAGTTAGTGTGTTTAAGTGTTTTATTATTAACATTTTTGGTATTTTGTGGGTGTTATAGGTATTATATGGAACCTTAGGTTATTTTTGAATCATTATAAATATTTGGTGTTTTGCATTTGTAGTCCTTTTTAATTTTCCCACCAAAAACTAGATTTAAAAATTTGAATTTGTGTTTGAGCTTTGAGTGGTAATCTATGTGTTGGGCATAATATAAATGTTATGAAATGTATATTTAAGGTAATATAAGGTAATATGAGAGTGATTTATATGTTTTAATACTTTAAAATCATGAAAATATCAATATAATCCAATAAATTAGAGTTGTAATTGCTACCCTATGTGGGGTTGGTAAGAAAAGAGAGTTTGTTTGCATGTTTGGCATGCTTAGAAGGTTGAAAATGCATGTAGAGGGATAGAGTGTGTTTTAAGAGAGTATTATAAGGTTATATTAGAGGATAAATATTTATGATATAGAGACGAAGTTAATAAGAGATCAAAATTTTAAGACTTTGCCTGCCTTTGCATAGCTTCTGTGCATGACTATTTGTATGTAATGAGATTAATGAAAAAAAGAAGGTTTTTAAAGTATTGGTGTGTTTCCATGAGATTAATGTCATATGATAATTATTTAGTTTTTTTTAATCTTTTCATGGGGTGTATTCACATGATAATTTTCAAATAATAATGGGTTCACCTTCAACACAATCCATTTAAAATTAACTCTGCCATTACACAGTCAAGGATAACCAATAAGTTGATCTTGTTTATAGTTTTTTTGTTTAGTTATTGAATTATTTGGGGTATTTAAAATAGTATATATATTTTTAATTTATGATAAAAAGTCACTTAAATTCCCATCCATCTATTATAAGTGGAATAAATAAGGATAAACCTTCACAGTCCTATTAGTATAACCAGAGTAATGTATCTTTGATTGTTGGAGATTTTTTAGGTTTGATCAAGACCGATTAGAAATTATAAAAGGTGAATATTGTTTTTTATACCATAAATACCATTTATTTTCATTTTAAATCACATAAAACTCAAAATTTTCCCTTTTATGATCTCTCAACCTAGTACATGCCTATGTACAACTAGCCTAGTGTTTGAAAATGGAAACTCAAATAAAATTTGATTCCACCATCCAAAATTGATAATAATTTGGGAAATAATGTGTTTTTAGGTGATATATAATATTAATTAGTTTTAAATTTTGTATAGTTCCATATAGTATGGCCACTAGGATTGTGGGGTTAAACTCGACTTAAAGAGACCTAATTGCTAGTGAGAACTGTTGAGTTAGGTGGTCTAACTTGAGAGTTGTGACATAAGAATTTTAATGGAGATAAAAGGGAATAAAGGGTATATAAAAGTTTCATTATTTAAATTTTAATCCTTTTATATTGTTCATACCTATTAGGTTTGTGGAAAAATAGGCCTATAAGGACTAGACCTTAGAGAAGGAAAGAGTGGATTGGTTGAGAGTGCTGATCCAAAAATTGAAAGATTTGGTTGAAATATAATTCATTAATATGAAAAACATAGTTCAAATAATGCTATCTCTGAAAAGATATGTTTTATTGATCAAAATTGCAGACCCAAACATATGCCTATCTCTGAGAAGAGATGTCTGATTTCCATTTTGGGTTACATCTTCATTTATACATGTTTTGAAGGTGTGAGGAGGGTATGGAAGGTCACCAATATTGAGTGAGATTAAGTTTTTTGACTTCCATGATTTAAAACAATACAAAATTTGAGGAATTACTATTTTTAAAAACTTACTATTTTTAGACTGCACTACTAAAATTGAAATTTTGGGCACTTCTATTGGGTTTTCAAGGGTAAAAATTCATTAATCAGAGATCCATGCCATCTAAAGACATTATCCTCATTATTATCTTTCCAACGGTTCAAATGGTGAGTCAATTGGAGCTACGGTGCAAAAGTTATGTCTCTCGGAAGTTCCACCATCAATTGGGGTGGACCCATCACCCGAATTGTCATATGAATTGTTGCCCGGATCAAGTGCAAAATTTGAGATTGAGCATTATTATAGAATGTGTAATAGAGATATAAATTATCAGGTTGATGTAAATATGAGACCTAGGGTGAAGTAAATAATATGGAAGCATGTATTTGTAGATACCCCATTCTGGCCATAACAACTTTTGACCATTATTCAAACTGAATTCTACCAAACATTGTAAATTATGCCTAGGAATCACTAAATGTCCAAATTTGGTAGGTGAATAATTCATAAAAAAAATTTATAATGTTTATTTATTCCTATTTTGGGTATTATACCATATATAATAATAACCTCTCATGGATTTAACCTCAGTCACTTACGATGTAACAACTGGTAGTTTGGCATATGAACCCATTAAATGGATCACTTAATCAAATATTAAAAGAGATAAAATTCTAATTAAAATGAATAAAATAATTAAAATATATTAAATGATAAAATAAATTATGTATTTTAAATTAATGAATATATAAAAATGAAAACTCAAAAATCCAAAATATCAAGCTTCCTCATTATTGCCTTTATGAGTTCTCAAGCTCTCCCAAAATATCTAATTTGAGAACCATGCCTAGTAATTGAAAATCAAAATTACATGAAATTTTTAACTCAAATGGAGTTAGCCTCAACTTACGTATGGTTAGTTTGAACTAATTCCATGTTTAAACTCATCCTTAACTCACCTTGGGTAAGAGTTAACTTTAAAGGCTATAAATACAAGGCCATATCTATTAATCTCTAAGATTTGATAGTGTAGTGTTAATATAATAGATTTACCCCATAAAATTCATTAAGTGTAATGTTACCATGCCAATTTCATAAGCCAACCATCCAGGCCAAGTTGCTAAGGAGAGAAGGAGTAAATGGAGCCTCATTGATAAAGACTTTTTGATGCACAAGACCAGGAAAACCACTTCAACAAGCCTTTTGAAGCTTTAAAGAAGGTAAAAGAGTGATTTATTTTATGTTATAATTATTTTTTCACTATACTTTTTGGTAAAATACTTGTATGCTTGTTACCTATGCTCCCTTTAGTGTCTAAGCTAGAGGTGTTAGTGTTTAGTGTGTTATGTTGATTTGGTTTTATTAGACTAACACTATAATAACCTCCCCTCAATGTATTACATGTTCACATTATGGCATGCCTAGTGGGACCCGCACCCCACAAATTTCTTCCCAAGGCATTTTAGGATATCCTCCTAACAATTTTCATGTCAAAATTGAAACTTGCTGACCATAAAGGTGGAAATTTAAGGCTCAAAGACATGGTACAATAAATCGCATTTTCATTCTATGTAGTTGAGATTTTACTTTATAGATTAGTGATATTGCATAATATCATGACTATATTGAATTAACTATTATGATATTATTGTAACTATCATGATATTACTTTAAACCATCATGGTTTTCTACTAACTATTTTGTGTTGTAGGAGGAGTTGCATTATTGCATGATAAGTTATGATTTTGCATGATAAGTCATTGTTTTGAATGATAAGTGGTTCTTATGTGTGATAAGTAATGATTTTTCATTAACTATCATGGTTTTTCACTAACCATTTTGTGTTACAAGGGAGTTATGGTTTTGTGCTAGCTAATTACAATTTTACAAGAAAAGTGGTTGTATTACTCTATATTTCTATAGTTTTTCACTATGTAGAATTTTTTGAAACCCAAGAGATAGAATACAAAAGTAATTTGACCACTTGAATTTTATTTCTAATCAAAAAGACCCCCTAACATATTTTTTAGGACCCAAAGGCCAAGAAAATACATTTTCAAACATACTAAGTATCAAAACTCATTAAAATTTGGTGTTTTAAAATATTTTACTTCAGTTATTTTTCATTTTTATTTAAAGTTTTCACATAATGCTAAGGGGATAAAATTCATGACATATTTCATTTTGTTCTATAAAAATGAACTCAAACTCACACTTTAGTTAAATACTAATAAGAGTTTTCATTTTTATGTTTGTTATTGAGTGTTTGTTTATCACGATGAGTGTCGCGTGTATGCTCTCCCCCATCCCCTTTAGGGAACTTAGGCGATAAAAAATATCACTTATTGAATTTTTTGAATTTTTACAAAAGTGTGTAAGGAAAGTCACTAAGGCCCTCCCCAAAATATAAATGATTTGGTTAACCCCAAAAATGACCCTAAAGTCCTTCCACTTTCTTTGTTTCATGTATTTTGGATTATGGGCAGGAGTTCATCACCTATCCATGGGATCTATAGGGAAGTGTTGACTCAAGAATTCATATTTTAGAATCACTTAAACCCCACTCCAAGTAGGGGTATACAAATTGAGGTCAACTTATTGGGATTCTTATTTGAGAGGTTAAGCAAGATCCATTAATAAAAGATTGCCTTAGAATGTATGTTTAACTTGAACATCACACTGCATTGAGAAATTCATAGATGTAGTGGTTGTAAAAATGACAAGACCTTTTCACAATAAGTTGGTTACTATAGATCCAAATGATGTGTTGTGCCCTAGTGTTAACCACATATATGGGACCATTTAGAATGAACATAAATTGATAGTTTAGACAACCCCACTTGCCCTAGATATACTATCAATGTGGGGCTATTATCCTAAAGTTCCATGTCACTGTATGAACTATTAAGAGAAGAGGGGGCCTAAAAACCCTATTTTTCATGTAGATTTTAATTTTTGGCTTAAAAACTTAAATCCCTCTCAAGAGAAAGTATATAGATGGAACTTGATAGTAGGATGCCATCTTGTTAGTTTTAGGATGTTATACTTAGGTGTTTTTGTCATTTCTCATTTTTACTTGCATGTTCTTGAGTAAAAAATATTTTTTTATCATACCACGTCTAAAAAAAAATAATGTTTTCACATCCCTCTTTTATATGAATAGGTGTTATGCCATCCATTTAACACCACACTTTTCCTTTGGTTATTTGTCAAACTTTCATGTGTGTGTGACACTTGTTTGAAATGGGCGTCATTATGCTACCCATTTCATTCTAAGTCTTGTTCCTTAAAGTCTTGAAACAAACCATTTTACATAACTTTAGAGAATGATGATGTCATTATGATTCTCATATTATTTCAACTTGTTACCTTGTGTTGTCTATTTGAGGAGCCTATCCTTCCAAATTGAATTCAAAATTGGTTTTGATAAGTTCATATTCAAACATTGATTGGTCTATACCTACAAATCATGTAATTTTGGCTTAGGTGTTTACCCTTCAATTTTGGGTTATGCAACTTAGATTATTTTTTTACTTGATTTAAAGACTATTTTTGTGCCTAGATTTGAGAACTGGTCTATCTTACATATACCTAAAGTTCAATGTCTTTTGACAAATGATCAAGTGTGTATATGAATCCTAATGCCTTTTTTGAGTTAAAGTGTTTCAATTTTTTTAGATAAATTATGTTTCCTTTTAGATCTAGTGTGTTTAAAAGTCTATATTTTGTGCCTTGTTCCCAAAAGACCTAGCGATTCCTATTTTTTTTAGACCTAGTTTTGTTTCAAGTCTAGCTTTTTTGCCCTATTACCAAAAGACCTAGTAATTCCCATTTATTTCATACCTATTTTTTGCCAATTCTAGATCTTGTGCCTTGTTTCCAAGAGTCTTAACATCTTACCTCTTTGTTTTAGAAGTAGTTATTTTGAGCCTAGCTTTGTGCCCTATTCCCAAAGACCTAGCAACCATTTTCATTTTTAGATCTAGATTATAATTTATTTGAAATAGTTTTTACCTAACTTTGGAATTTGATTTTATCCATTCACTTGACCATTTGTGTAAGACATTTTATGTTTGACATTTGATGTTAGACCATTTTAGGTCAAGTTTAAAATTGTCATTTTCGAGAAACAAATCCTTCCTTAGACCAAGTTTTTAGACCAAGTTTTAAACCATGTTCAGACCATTTGTATTTTAGACTTTGTTTTTTTAAGAGATTTTTTATAATTCTAGGCCTTCTTCGTAGAATGTTAGTCATTGATTTAGATATGTCTCATTAAAATCATAGTGGAGCCATGTATAATCTAGGCTACAATAATTTGGTCACATAAGATAAGTTTGTTTAAGACCCCTAGGTGATGGTGTAGTTTGTGATATGGATCCTTATCCTCCTTACACTACTAAATTTGGGGAATAGATTCAAAATTAATTATCCTATTATTTGGTTAACACACCCCATATTTAGAGAAAGATCAAGAGCAAACCACGTAATATCTCACTAACGTACCCTCAGTTGTATAACAAGTTTAACAACAATCGTATTACTTTACTATACCATAAACATTTGATCCTTATTTTGTGATCATCACTTTCTTTAAAATAAGGATGAGGTATTAGTTATATCTGTAGATGTAGGGGCTAAGTTTCCAATAGACTTCCCCCATGAAAATTTATCTAGTCTAGTTAGAGTGCCTCTAAACATGCCTTATACTCAAACCATTGAACATTCCTCTACTAGCCATCCTCAAGCAATTGTGCCAATGTTATATCAAGACCCAAATATGTCTAAAAAACAATTTTAATACCATAACCATGTTAAATTCTCCACTCATAGAGCTAGCTCCTTCAGAAGGAGTGTTAATTGAATTGACAGGTCAATATAATTTAGGTATAGACCCATTTGCACAAATCACTTCATTCAGTGACATGTATAATGTCTCATCTATTTAAGAGGTGAATACAAATTCTATGCATAACAATGTGCTAAACATGGTGGATAACATACAAGTGTCTTTAAATCCAGGCTAAAGTGGTTTAACTAAACCAACAAAGAGTCTATAACAAAAGTGCATTTAGCTAATACCATAAGTGGTTCACAACAACATGGGGTAGGAATTCTAACATCCAACCATAAAAAATTACCTCTAATCCTCAACCATATACTTCATCAAGCATGCAATAATAGGTATTAAGTAATCAAATGCTATCTAGTTTTTTTACTCAACAACAAGTGATTAATGATACCCAGCCTCAATAGGTGCAACTAACATTCCAAAACAATAAACATAGTCTAGTATACCACCATATTATAGGTAGAATACTACACCACCTCAATAGGGGAAAAAAAATGTTCCACTTTGATAGGTAATGATAAATATACCTCAATAGTCATATACCAATATACCTATATAATCAAAAACATTATCTAATCAATAATGTCTGTCCAATGGTTAAAGACAACTGCCAAACACCCAATAAGTGTCTACTTTAAAATAGGTGTTTTCACAACCAAGAGGTATAAATGTCTAACAAGTACCAATTCGATATCCATTACATTTTTATCAACACATGCCATATATCCAAATATAGGGCCTTCATTCACAATAAGTTCCCCTTATTAAACCAGGTTTAACTAGTTAGTAACAAGTCCCTACTCAACCTCAGCAGGCACAATATTTTTCCCAAAGCCATATCCTTCCATTGCATCCCTAATTAACTCAAAGTCAAGGTTATATACCAAATCCAAAATCAAATATAACACAACAACATGTGCAATTTAAATAGTTGCATTCCAATTTGAGAATGCATATTCTTGGTTGATTCATTCATCTAAACAACATTCCATAACAAACCATTATTCCTTATATCTTGGTCAAGATAATCCACCTTTAATCACCTAGGCACCACCTCAGTTGAATGTACCATATAGTTTCCTAGCCCAAGAACTAAAACAAATAAAGGATGTAATTTTAGCCATTCAAGTAGGGAAGTATACTAAGAAATTCAAGTTAGATGACGTGTGTTCATACCCATTCAACATGAAGTATCTTTAGATACCATTTCCTCTAGGTTATGAACCACCAAAATTTGATAAGTACAAGGGTAAAGGAGACTCTAAGGCCCATTTGACATAATTCTTTATTTTTTGCCAGGCAGTGGATCATAATGACATTTACACACTCCTCTTGTTTCCTTGAAGTCTAGAAAGATAGGATTTGGATTCTTTTTTGATCACCTCTCAAACAAATTTGTGAAACATTTCTCCTATAATCTCAAACATGATATTTCATTAGTAGATTTGACTCAGGACAAGCAAAAAGTTAGTGAGATATTTTCAAACTATCTATAGAGATGTAGAGTGCTTACTAGTTGCTTCACCCACAACTTACCTAAAAAATAATTGGTCACTATGTTTACTAAAAAATCACACATTGAGATATCCTATCATTTGGAGATTTAGCATGCATATACTTTTAAATAGATCATAGATAAAATTTTACTGATTGAAAAGTCCTTTATTAACAAAGGGATTATCAAATCAACCTCATCAAACCTAAATTAGAGCCAAATCCAAGGCACAAGCCCAAGTTAAAACCATAACCAAGTCCAAGCACAAGTGTTAGCACTAGCCTAGGCTAGTACTATGAGAAATCCAAGTAATACAATAGTAATAATAATGATAATGTTGTTAGAAATGGAGTAATTGAGTCACATCATGTCCAAATGGTTCAAACACTATCTACTGAACCCACATCATAAATATAACTTACTCCTCATTAGCATCTTATTCAGTAAGCATAACCTTCATAACAACCTAAACCTAATCCACAAATGTAACAACCACCACCTTTACAAACCCCTCCTCCAACAAGAAAACCCACTCTTTGAGTCTTTAGTGACCTTGGTAAACCTATTGAAGCCATGTTTCACAAGCTAGCCATAACTAACATGATTAGTTAGCCAATTCCAAAGCACTATCACAAGGGTATTTTGTATCTAGACTAATACAAAGAGAATGAGTTCTATGAATACCATCATGTTCATGGACATAATCTATGCTATTATGTTATGATAAAACACCTCATCAAAAATATGTTGGAAAATGGGGAGATTACATTAGTTAATAGAGTATTTATGTTCACTCAAAACCTGAGTATCTATCAAAACCGGTTTCCATAACATCACAATAATAATAAATGACAAAAATAATAAAGTCTAAAACAACAATAATAGTATCAATAACCACCACAATAAAAACACCAATATCAAAAATAATAACAAAAACATCTACTAAATGGGAGGAACCAAAGTCAAAATGATTCTAATAACCAACATATTTACCATGTAATTACACTTATTATACCAAAGTTATAGGTCATATTTTGGGGGGTCATTTTTCAACCATCACCATTAATCTTAGACTAAGTGATAATAGACCATGACCATTACTAAACAATTCTAATCAATCTACCTATGCTAGTAATCTTTCCTTAAATTGGGACCACAAATAGGCACAACATCAACTAGGGATTACTATTTTGGGAGCTTATACCTATAACTCATCATTACATCATGAGTATAACCAAGTACATGAGTAATCAATACTTATCATATTTGGCCCATCTCCATCATTATCTAGTTACAATGGTCTCGTATCCAATCTTGATTGTGTAATCACAAGTCGACGATTTAAGATCACCATTCTAGGCCCATAACCTCTTGCCAATGAGCCCCATTATGTTGGATAGGAACAAGCCATTCAATACTATTAAGGAGAAACCATATGATATTATGGAATAACTTTAGAAGACATCCACAAAATTATCTATTCTGTATTTGTTATGTACATCTACTATCCACACAAACATCCTAATAAAACTCCTAGGCCTATCCCGAGTTACCAATGACATAACTAAAAATAAATTCTAAGCTTTGGTTGGACATCCAGCCCTAGGCTAACAATTAACCTTGAATCAAAGCAATATATCATCACTTAGCCCTCTTCATAATAATCCCCTTTATATTAAATTTGTTATCACACGACACAAAGTCAAACATCTCCTCATAGACAATGGGTCGGGCCTGAATATCATGTATCTGAAGCTCATCAAGCATATTAGATATACAAAAAGTGATCTATAGTTGGAAAAAACTACTATCAAAGACTAAGATGATGAAAAATGAGAATCACAAGGCACCATAAACTTTTTAGTTATCAATGGGCCCTTGACCCATAATATACTTTGCTATGTGATATACCTTGACCTATCTTATAATTTTCTCTTAGGTAGACCTTGGATACATGAAATTCATGTAATCCCTTCGACATTGAAATAATGTCTCAAGTTATCACACTCAGGCATGGAGGTCACCATCAATGGATATTTACATCCCTATGAACATTACAAACATTTGGTGGTCGAGTATGAGAGTTACAACTACCACTTGAGCCTAGATCTAGTTCCTAAAAGGGACCATGAAAATGAAATACTTATCGAATTGCTAGAGGTCAATTGTATAGATCAAAATAGTCTTAACTCATCTTCACATATTCCTCCTCTTGAAATGTCTAATCATTTTACCATCTTAGCCAATAGTCCAGGTGAGTATTTGACCCATGACACATTCCACATTGCTAAACTTACATAAGACCCCAAGTCCTAAGGAAAACCTAAAGATAGGACACCTTGTATGGAATGGAAACAAAAAGGAAAAGGTAAAATTCATAGTCCAATTCCTCTCATTTTCACAACAACCACTAGAAAATAAGAGGACCTACTTGAAAATGATGAATCCTAGTTGTACAATGACAAGTTCATTGATTGCTACAAAAATACCAAATATCCCATTCCTAATAGGATCATGAATAACCAAGCCTATGAAGGAGGAGGCTTCAGGCCAAATTAAAAGGGTATTCTTGAGCCAATTTCCATAACTTAGTACAAAGGAACTTATGGTATCGAAATTAAACCACCTAGGGGTGACCCCATGTATCTTATTCTTGTTCTAATGCCAATGTCTAATGATGATGATATTGGAAGTGAAGTAGAGTCTAATCATAAAATTTATGAATACCTTACCAATACCAACCTATTTGACCTACATACCATTTGTACCATTTCTCCAGTAAGCAAACACAACCTGCTTCCTCTAATATCACCCTCAAATTATAACCTAGTACCAACAAGAATCCATAGTACCTATAGATAAGTTCAAGAATGATGAGGACTTTTACAATTTTCTAGGCTTAAGATACAATGTTCCATTGGAAGATCACAAACAAGGGTTCTCTATAAAACAAGATCCCATAACCTATCTAGGATCTCTATAAACAAAAGAATAAAACATTGAGGTCCCAAAGTGAATTTTTTTTTGAGGTGTTGGGACCCTTTTTGTGATACCAAGTGGACCATGCCATCTCAACACATCTCAGTGTGTGGCCTTCATTGTAAATGATTACCCTTTTAAAATTATTAGTGCAAAATGGAAGAATATTTGAAGATCTTGTGCTAGCTAGTAGGTAGTTGTTTAATGCTTGGGTTTGAAGGATAATCTCATTGAGTGCTTGCATGTGGTAGTTGGAGAGCATGGGTGTCAGAGTAGTGCAGTTGGTGGCATAAAAAAACCAATGAAAAATTAGCACTTGGCATGCACCCATCCAACCTTGAAATAAAATGCCCTTCTGCCCATAAATTGAGTGTGAACTTGAAGACTAGGGAGGTGATTAATGGTAGCAAAGATCTATTAAAATTAAGAGACACCAATATCATATTGTAATCTATATGAACTAGGTTAAAAATTATAAATGTATAGCCCAAGCTCGCTTGTGAGCTATTGGGCATGAGTAGTTTAAAATATGACCACATGCTTTGTTTTCATGTTATGAACTTTGTATACTGAAACTATGAATGAATGAACAATGTTATTGAAAAAAATCAGAGTGTTGATATTATTTAGATGGTTACAAGATTATTTTGTGTTTGCACCTTGAATCTAATAGTTATGATAGTATAAATTTTATCTATGAACATGATACCTTTTGAAGGTTTAACCCTGACATCAATAACATCTTTGTGGAAAGTAACAAACTCTCAATAGGATAGAAACTATCCTAAGTATTAAGATAGGCATGTGCCTAAGCCTTGACCCCTACACCTAGAGCATTAGCTAGATGAATGATCCCATGAGCATGAGCTATTCCCTCATTTCACTAAGCACCTAAATGTCACATTACTTGCTATCTAAGAGACTTGCACCCCTAGAAAACTAGAACTAGTCTAATACTGGCTTATGCCACCATGACCAAAACTAGTCCCCTTGAATAGGCTCGTGCCTACTAATATTACCTAGAATAGCCTTGTACTAATGAACTTGTTTAATTTCATTCTAAAAATGAATAAGTTCAATTGAGACAAGGTTGTGCCATGTTTCAACTAGTCCAACATGAACCCTGGTCCCTTCATTGCTATAATTTAGGTGAGTAGATAAGGCTTCTAACTTATGTGAAATTAATGCCAGAGTATTAGTACATTTAAATTTTATGCACTATAGAATTTAATATGATCATGTCTAGTTTTATCAAGTACAAAATTGACTTAGCTTGACTGCTAAGTGATTGACTAAGCACAAAATCTAAACAAGAAATTTTTTCTATAATATTTTGGTTCTATTTTTGAGACCTATGTTGAATTTTATTGCTATAATGGTGAAATAAAGTGATGCTCTAACTTTCATTCAAAAACATCAAGCGCTAGCTAGAGAAAGTGGAAGATAGTTTCATGTAGAAACATCCAACATGCCAAGGATAAAAGCTAAGAGAACAGGTGCAAACCAACCTATATGATGTTATGTATGAGGTGTTATTTTATGAATTACCTAAGCATGTATACCAATGGTTGGTTTCTTATACCACATCTATAAGATGAAGCTACAACCAAAAATTCAAGTGGAAAAAAGAGTGCCTAGAGAGGCTTGAAAGCCTAGATGATGTTTGGATGCATGCTATAGACAAGTGATGGAGTGTCATGTTGAACAACTATGTGTTAGAATTTATAGTGTCAACCTTCTCTTGCCCATAAGAAGTAGAGTATGAGCTATTTCATGAACCAAAGGGTGTGTTCATAAAAGGGATCGACACCAAACTAAAGAAATTGTTGGTAGATTATGGTATTAAAACTATAAGAATGGAAGTCTAGAATATTTGCATGTATGAATAATCATAAAAGGTGAGAAGGGGAAGTGCAGGTGAGGTGTGATGGAAAGGGATGAGTAAAATGATACCTGAGAGATCTAAAGGTTGATTTTTAACAACTGAAGGTGTAGGCTAATAGAGGATATGGAACCTAAAAGTGCTGAGATGACCCACAATGAATGGGAAGGGCATGGGGAAGGATCCCTTGAATTAAAACAACATAATGAGAGAGAAGAGGAAGCAAGAGATTGAGCTCAGTAGTTGGGTACAAAATTACTTGGGTTCCTACAAGATGTGGTGAATTAAGATGCACCAAAATCACCTACCCCCATTGAACTAGAAGTACAAGCTCATGCACTGGATTCTCCACCAAAAGATAGAAGAATGATAACTGACCTTGTTATCAACATTGACTTTGATAGACTTCAAGATTTGAACCAAGACTTTATAATTAAACAAGTGATACCTTATAAGGAATTGAACTAAAATACCATGATACCAATGAGCACCAACCTAGGAATCCAATATATAATCACAATCATTCCCATTTAGAATCTAGCACAATCAGAGGCATTGGAGGACTGCCTTTAACATTGACACTGGGGGGTAAATGCCTTAGAATCTAGCACCAACCCTCACCATATTTATTATGAGATGATGATGCACTTTCCCAAGTATTGTAGCATAGATAATTCTGTGGAGCATATGCTCAAGTGTGAACTTTAATGATGCATTTGGGGTATCACCTAATCAAAGTACAAGGTGACTCAATTTGTGACGACCTTGCTGGATCATACCCATACCTAGTATCAAAAATTTGGTCCAAACCAGGATATGGTTGATTATGATATACTAAAGGAGGATTTATTTAAGGAATTTGATATTCTTGAGTTTGAGTAATAGATCATCATGATGCTCAAAGAAATTAGTGAAGGGATATCTAAGAGTGTGTTCCTATATGACATGTGGTTTAAGATCGTCCTTTATAAGCTTCCATATGATATCCACCCCTCCCAACATGTGTAATGGTTTTTCAGGGGCCTATTGGTACCTTTAGTAGAGGAATATCCATGAAGACCTTCATAGACCCCAATGAAATGCTTAAAATCACACTCTAGGCTGAGGTAGTAGGCAACACTAACACCAAGATCATCCCATTTATGGAGGCACAGATCATGTCAATGGCCTCCCAGTTACAAAATTCGACTACTGGTTTGGTGCATGATGATCATAATGAAGAAATTTTTGTACCTTATCAATTATGAAGTTTTTCATGGGCCATATGAATCTTATAATTTTCCCTTGTTACAATGCACTAGTCAAGTAAACACTACCATTTATTGCAAGATGTGAGATGCCTATAAGCATTCAACATCAAATTATTGAGTTATTGATAAGATGTGCCAAAATATGGAGAGAGGTTTAAGGTAGGCAATGACCATAATCTATGGGTAGGTGGCTTAAGGAAATGAAGGCTATAACTAGTAAAATATTGGCTATGGGAATTAATAAGGCACACATGGGTGAGGTGGACATAGTGGAGGAAGATTCCCACTATTATCATGTTACAAGTTTGGGTCAAATGAGCATTACCAACATGATTTCTGCACACACCCTACTTGTGGGTATTGTTAGGGACCACATCTGATCAAGGATTACATAGACTTGTATAAATTTTTTACTCAAGGTTGACTTAGTGTAGATAAGGGTGCCTCTATGGCTAGGTGTGAGTAAAAAGAAGAGAAATGGGATCCCAATCCACAATAGAGTTGCAAGTAGCCACCTAAGATGCATGCCACAACTTAGAGTGGGTTTACCACTCAGCCACGTATTATGCCAATAAAAGAACTATGCTTGGAACATGGTGAGCCAGGCTACACCGAGTGAATAACATGGTGAGCCAAGCTACACCGAGTGAATAACATGACTTGAGACAAACTTTATGCCCTACCTTGACCCTGTATGATAAAATGATAGCTTGCAACAAGCCATGGGTATAGTATAAATTTTATAAGGAGAGATCCAACTAGCATAGATCTAGAGTCACATGCAAGCACCACACATAAGAATCAAGATATCTAGGAGGTTGAAGTATAGGAGTTGACCAAGATTCTACACCTCTTGCAATCTGAAGGGATGTTACCCCTACTAAAAAACTTGCTTTTAAAATATGTAAGGAATAGACTACTGGAAGAGGTTACACCTCAGATGATTAAAGTTGTTACACCACATATGGAGTGGGTGCATTAAGTGAGGCATACTTAGAACATAGAGTATGACAAAGAACTGATAATAAATGCCACCATGAATGGATGGTCTATTTGTGAGGTCCTTATGGATACATGCATCGAGGTTAAATTTTGACAAAAACCACCTAGGAGAATATGGGATAACCACCCTTGAATCCCTCCCCTCATATGTTGTTTATGTCTAACAAAACTTGAGCAAAATCTATCAGGATCTTGAAGGACATCATTGTAGATATCATGGGTGCCAAGTTCCAAGCTAATTTTGAGGTAATAAAATTATTAGAGCATGATAACTACCCAACACTCTTAGGGAGGCCATGGTGCTATGCCAACAATGTGAACATGTGCTTCAAGAAGTGCTACATGACTTTAAAGAATGGTAGAGAGAGGGTGGTGATCCCCTATCAAGTGATCAAGGGCCTCCTTATATATAAAGTGTTGATCTAAAAAATGAGATCAACCACATTTATAACATCATAGTGTGGGGTACCAAAAATCTTAACCCAAGTGACCAAGGAGTGTTCGAATAGGAAGATAGACAATCAACATCTAATACAACTGACGTAGCTAGCGATCGATGGGTTGAAGAGGCTTATGAAGTGACTAGATGAAGGTGCTACCTAGTGCAGAAAATTGAGCTAAGATTAGCCAAAATGGGACTGATTATGATTGAGAGCATTAAAAAAAATATGTTCCCTACACCAAAAAGGCAAAAAAAATGGTGTTTTGACTAAGTATAGGGAATATTTTAGAACTTCCAAAATATGAAAGGAACCAACCTATATAAAACTATGTCCTTGACATTGAAGGGTGTATCCCCAAGGAATTAGTTAGAATAAGTGCACTGGTGCATACCTTGAAGAACACTGCTGCTCATTGGTGCATAGTGTAGAGGCCTAGTTTATCAATATAGCAAGATGTGAAGGTAGCAATATGCACTAGGTTTGGGAAGAGTCATGAGGAATTAGATATACCTACTTACATATGTAATTCTAACCCAATCATGTATGTGCACTTATTTGAAAAAACTTGGACTATTTATGATGAGAATGCACCCAAAAGCCTATGGGTACATGCCTTCTACAGGACTTTTAAAACATGGGCATGAGTGTGGTAAATTGTAAATGAGATGTGATAAGAGATAAGATATTGGGAGGTACTTAAGGAGAGGTTCATGCATACCTTTTCATTTTCTTCATAGAACTTAGAGCTGCTAGAGCCACTACAAGTCATTTGCAAGGTAGTGTTTGAGGACACTGCCATTCTATAAGAGTGTCTTAGAGACATGTTCAAGGAGAAAAGACTATCACTCCTAATGTTTTTGAAGAAAAGGCACTCAATAGTGACTCTAGTGAGGATGATGATGAGACTTAGAAGGATCACAATTAGAAGGCCCTAACATATATATAATAACTTGTGCACCTTATGGATGATAATGCCTTGGATGAAGAGGATCTGACTCATCTTTGAATTGAAATAATAGAGGGGGAAAGGTAAGCTGAGTAATCTCATTAAGATAGGAATGAACCCTACCACATGCCACTTAAGACCACTAAGGTAGATATCAGCATAGAAGGCAAGCCAAATATTGCCACTATAGGTGCTTACTAGTTTGAGGTAGAGATGGAACAAATCATAGACCTCCTAAAGGAGTTTCAAGACTTGTTTTCATGTAGTGATTAGGACATGAATGGAACCCATACTTCCCTTGTAAAATAGATCATTAAGCTGGTGGATGAAATGAGGCCTATCAATAAGTTCTCGTATAAGATAAATCTTAACCTCTATGCCAAGGTAAAAATAGAGATTGATAGAATGTTGGATGCTAGTGTCATCTACCCTATACAAGAGTCTAAATTGGTGATCCTGATGGTCATAAACATCAAGAAAGATGGGCACTTATTGATCTATGTTGACAATAGACTTTTAAATGTTGCCTACATTACTAACCCATTCCTAGCATCCTTCATTGATGAGGTCCTAGATGGAATCATAGGCTACAAAATCTATACTTTTACTAATGGTTTCTTGGGCTACCATTAGGTGTAGATTAAAGAGGAGGATAAACCCAAGACAACCATTATGACTAAATGGGGTTGTTTTGAATATAATGGAATGCCCTTTAGACTCAAGAATGCACCCATTGTATTCTCCAAATTGGTGATCACTATTTTCAAGGACTTCATCCATAGGTTCCTCCAAGTCTATCTCAATAACTGGACTGTGTATGGCCTTATAAAGGACCACTAAGGCAATATGTCCCTCATGTTTTAAAGGTGTAAAAAACTCCAAATATCTCTAAAATTAAAGAAATTCATCTTCATAATCCCCTTTGAAACATTGCTCGAGCACATCATCTAAAAGGATGGGTTACTTGTTGACCCTACGGAGATAGCCATCATAATTTAGCTCTAGACTCTATCAATGTAGAAAGATGTGCATGCCATTCTAGGCCATTATGGATACTACAAGAAGTTTATATGGAGTTATGCAAAGATAGTGGTGCCTTTAGAAGAGATCTTATGTAAATATGTCCTATTTTATTAGGGTGGGGTGCAATAGGAGGCCTTTGAAACATTAAAGCTGAAGTTGGCTAGCGCACTGATTCTATAATTTATAGATTAGACTAATCCTTTCCACATCCATGTTGATGATTTAAGCTTCAAAATTGGCACCATATTGGTGTAACTAGGTGAAGGTAAGATGGACAACCCCATGTCGTTCACAAGTAAGAAATTAATACAAGCAGAATAAAATTACACCACCACTAAATGTGAGGCACTGGTGACAGTCTATGCCTTAAAAAAATTTAGGTAATATCTATTGGTGACCCCATTCATATTTTTCACTAGAGGCACTCAAGTACCTCATAAATAAGCTTATTTTACATGGGCACATATGTAGATGGATAGTTTTATTCCAACTATTCTAGTTCTACATTGTTGTTAAACCCAGGAAATAAAACTTGGGGCTAGACCATTTATCTCGCATAAGTTTTGGTGATGCAACGATGCCAATTGAAGATGACATGCCAACTATGTATCTATATAGAGTCTATCACATCCCTAAAGACTTGGTAGAGATTAACACTTTCTTAATATCTAGATTTGCACCCCAAACTATGTCAAATAAGGAGAAGAAGTAACTTGTGGTTTATGCTGCCTCCTTTAACTCATTGAGGGGGAGATGTATAAATTGGGTATAACGATTCCATCTTAAAATAAACACATAAGGGACTCATAGGAACATATTATGCCAAAAACACAATGGTGCATAAGGTATTGTAGTTAAGCTTTTGGTGGCCAAGCCTATTCCAAGACATAAAAGAGTGCACCAAGGCATACAACATATGCCAACACACTAGGAAGACCAACCATTGGGATGAGATGCCCCTCATCCCTATTATTTCCTAGGCACCATTCAAGAAATAGGCCATTGATTTTTTTGGGATGATAACTCTCATATCATGGCATATAGGTGCAAGGTATATCTCAATAACCACTGACTATTTCACCAAGTACGATGAGGTTGTGCTGATAAAAGACAACATAGCTATGACAACCATGAAATTCATCTAGGAGAACATAATAAATTGATATGGGTGCTCATTAATTATGAATAGTAATAAAGGCACTCATTTCATCAATGAGATGGTGCACATCCTCTTAATTGAATATATGGTTGTGCACCATAAGACTACCTTGTATCATCCCTAGGTAAATGGCACAACTAAGGCATTCAACAAGATCCTAGGAATGTGGCTGATAAAGATATGTGACATTGGTTGCAAGGATTGGGATGATCACATTTTAGTGTAACTATGGGTATACTGCATAACATATAAGTGGCTGAATAAAGCTATACCCTTTCAACTAGTGTTTGGCACTGAAGTAGTTCTCCCCATAGAATTCATGGTGCCATCCTTATACATTGCATGAATTGGTTGCTTAGACAACCTAGAATATTTGAGCACAAAGTTAGAAGACTTGGAAAATTTGGATGAAAATCATGGCCAAGAAAGATGGAGTTAAGAAATTGAAAAGGCATGCTAGAAGCTCTAGCATGAAAAGCACATCAAGTGCAAAGATTTGACCGAAGGAGCATTGGTGATGCTCTATGACTCAAAATACCTCAAGTACCTAGGCACATTATAAATAAAGAAGATGGAACCATACATCATAAAACTCATTTTAGAGATAGGTGCATGAAATTTGTGCATGTTTTCCAATAAAATGCTCCCAAGGAATTTTAATGACAACTAATTGAAGCTGTATAGGTAGCATGATGGTACTTGCACCATAAGAATGTTGACTTCTTGATCACTAGTTAGTTTGAAGTTGAGCTGACTAGAATACATTTTGACACAATCCAAACCATGCTCTTTTATTTATTTATTCCTTTATATTGAAAAGAGGCAATAAGCAAAGCATGACAACCATAAAGACTTATCTATTCTAGCCTTTCACACATAATTCCAATTGAGTGAGTTGAGCACTTGTGCTTTCTTAAGCACCTAAGGCTAAACATCTAAGTAGTGGGCATGTGAAACTCATCATATCCAATATAATATGCACAAGATCTTAGTGCACAATGTGAACATTATAGGGTTCTTGGAGGCCCAATAACAAACAATTCTAGCACTTCCACACATAATACCAGTCAGGTGAGTCGAGATCATTTACTTTCTAAGCACGTAAGGTCAGATGCCTAAGTTTTTGGGTGAAAATAAGTTACCAAACTTTGAATATTTGAAAACAAAAGGAAAACATACATAAGCACAAGGGTAACCTTTTTTCCATACTTAAAAAGGGTTACATCAAATGATCATGCACTAGAAACTAGAGAATAAGCTGAAGATGCTCAACAAGGTTAGGTGCAAGAAATAAAGTAAAGACACATAATCTGATAGTATGCAAGAGAACCAAGAGAGAAGACAAAGTACTAGAGGGTGAGTGCAAAGGATTTGTATGGGGTAGGATAGACCAAAGTAAGATGAAGTGTAAGAAACCAACCAAAGCAAATAATCATGATTGGAATGGAAGAGTAGTTAGAAAAGAAAGTGGAGTTGAGGAGGCTAAATTATACACATGTGAGGTGATGTGCTTAGGTTTCTATAAGAAAGGTGAAGGTCATGCTAAGTGAACAAGCACAAGAGAATAATCATCTGAGATAGCTGACATCTACTTAGTTTTGAGAAGGAAGTGACCATTTGAACTAAAATTCACTTCACCAAATTATAACTAGAGAGAGTTCAATGAAATGGTAGTGAAATCACAAAGATATGTTTTTAATGCATTGATGACAAAGGATTTATATGGATTTCACAAAATGTTGTAATTTCTAAGAAATATAGGTACCACCACATCATAAAATACTTGCATTAATAAATGTATATAAGAAAATAATATAAGAAGGCATTAAAATAAAAAGCTTAGGTTACAAACCTTAAGCTAAATTGAGACTAAGTATGCAAACCAAAGAGACAAAGTGTGTAAACTAAGGAGCCAAATTTGAAAACCTTGTACCAAGTGAGAATTCAAACATCCCAAAGCACCAAAAGTGAATGATTGAGCAATAGGAGAATTGCGTTTGCATTGGCATTGATCTAGAGTAGGGTTGAGAGAGAATTGTGTAGGAAAAAAATAGTTGGAATGAGAAATTGTCACCTAGGCCACCATTAATGCCAAATAAAGCTCAAAATCCAAATGTATAGTCATAAATCTCGTGACTATAAAAGCATTGACCACCATTTGAGGCTTCAACAAGCCACACCTACCAAGGTTCAACATAAGTAGATTTAGGATGGTGAAGAAATGCAAGGCATCAAGCTTCACATAAGTGTAATAGGAACCCAAACAAGTTAAGATTGTGGAAGAAATAATGACCACAAAAATATAGGCACAGATGATCAAAGAAGTTAGCATCCTGAAATTTGACACTGAGGCACTAATAAAGATGTCCTATTAGTCTATGCAGTTTATTCCAAAGGTTACAATGGGGGAATATTGGTGCTCATTTTTTCACACTTGTCAAATAAATAAGTATAAGCACCACACGTCAAGTCACTTACAAGACCTAGTGAAATATTAGATGGTAGACATAGGGTATGATTCAAATTAAGGCATAGCCTTATTTGATGTCTTAATTTGAGACAAGTTGATAGCTTCCAATGTAAATCAAATCTATGAGTTGTCCTACTTCAAGAAGCCAGAGGAACTTGTACAATTTTTACTCTCATGCATCTATGGGGATCACATCTATTTCATAGGAAGGCACATGAATATTTTAACACATTTGATAAGGAGAATAACTAGGCTCCCTAATGCCGACCAAGACTTCTAACCACTGATGGATGATGATGAATAAGTGGAGCACATTATAAATATCCGAAGTTACAAAAAAGGTGATTTTGTATTTCCTATCAAAGATTGTAAAGACCTTGGTATGAGGGAAATGGTGTGCCTCATGAGCTCAAAACTATGCCTTGATATTCGTTGGGCTGATGTGACAAAGGTGCACCTTTGCATCGCCTATCACATAATGTAGGGTATGTAATTCAACATTGAAAAGTTCATCACTAAAGAGTTGGTGAAAAATGTGCTAGAGTGTCTTATCACAAAGGGGGCCTTTAGTTGGGGGCCCATCCCTATATTAATTATCATGGAAGAAATTGGAGCTCTAGATGGGGATGAGGATAACCTTTGGGTTTTTATAAAACATAATGACTCCCTAGCTCAAAATTATAAATAATTCACTTGCTCCACTTCCTTCACCACTAAATATTAAATGTGTATGATGTAATGGTGTTAAAAATACATATAAGCCTTTAGAATAGAGTGGTACATTCTTAAGGAGCTCCCCAAGAGCTTATATGGAATGAAAATCTTTGATGTGATGCCACACTTTTATGTAGTGCACTTGGTGCTACTAGATGGGAACAAATCAGGCTAGCTAAAGCTTCCCTATGCCTTCTCAACAAGATACTTCAGGGATGCACTATGTCAGATCCTTAATGCATAACATATACACATCCTAGTAAAGGAGTTAGATGTGAAGAGGCACATGATGAGGTAACAATTCACTCATATAGATGGTAAGGCCACCGAGGATGAAGAAGATGCATCGGATCATCCATACATTGATCCCATCCAAGAAGTCACCATACTAGGATACATACATAGATTATACTATGAGATAAAGCCACAAAAGGACTCTAGTACTGAATAGAGTATCGAGTAGAGTGAAGACCCCCCAATCTAGATCAGGGATGAAGGGACATTGATGCGAATAGAGAAGAAGTCTTCTAAGAATAAAAGGGGGAGACTTTGGAAGAGATAGAGGAGTGCCTAAGGCTCAAGATTGCCTCATAAGGAGAAGCATTTACTTTATACTCCTTAAAAAAATGCATGTAATTCATGCCTAAAAGTTCCCCTAGCACAAAGAATAAGGGGAAGGTTCCTTCTATAGCACCCAGGATAATCCTATCCGACATAGAAGAGGAAGAGGAGGAATAGGAGTTGGAAGAAGAAGCAATGGGGAGGGGTCTATACATAATTATTTAAGAATATGAATCCTCATCAAGTAAATAGACTCCCTCTCCTTCCCCTCATAATGAATTGGAGAAGAAGAAGTAGAGATGGAAGAAACTCAGCTTTAGTGAAGCTGAGATGTAGAGGGCATAAGAGCTGGAAGAATGAAGAGAAGAAATCACAAAGGTTGGGATGTCAAAATAAACCATTGAGATGGTTGAGGCCTAAGAGCATAGGAAAGAAGTGAAGGAGTGCAAGGCATAGAAGATTAAGGGAATGAAGGAAAAATAGGTGAGAAGATCGATGAGGTGGAAGTGCATGGAGAAACAATACCCATAGGCACACCAACTAAAGAAGAGTTGAAGCACAAATGTGAGGACATGGGCCTAAACTAAGAGCATATTGATGAAACACTAGACTTTCACCATAAGTGAGAGGCCATGAGAGCCAAGTACATATCCCAGGCTGAAATTGATCGTATAGAGGCTGAGGAGATAAAGGTAGAAGAAAAGAAATGCAAGGTGTAAGCCAAGAAAAGGAATACCAAGAAGAAAAATGCCAAAGAAGAAAAGACCAATAAGAAAGAAATAGAAGAGAAGGTGGCCTAATAAGAGAGTGTTATAATTAATAAGGAGAGAGAGGAAAAGGTTTCCACTCATGCAAAACCTAGAAAAGAGAAGTTAACCAAAGAGGTGCCTAGTACCCACCGCAGCTTCATAGAAGAAGCTGTAAAACAGGCATGCCATAGTTTGAAAGGGGTGCTTGAAGATAAAAAAGGTAATGATAGCACCTCAATAGAATAAAAGGAGAAGGAAATAGAGACCTCATTGAGGCAAGAAAGAAGTAAGACTGGAACCAAGGAGGTTTATGCCAAAGAAACACAATGAGAAGAAGAAGTGGATAAGGGGGAAAAGTTCAAGAAAGAACCCTTCCAAAAACAAGATGATGAAACTAGCACTAAAGAGAGAGAAGAGGTAGACCAAGGGGAGAAGTCTAGTGAAGAACCCCTAAGAGAAGAAGAAGAAGGTATTGGAAAAATCCCTAGTTCCAGTGGAGGGGAGTAGGAGCATATAGAGGAAAACATCAAGGATGATGAGTATGAGCCAAGCTATAGGGAGAAAGCACATAAATGGTTCACCTAGGATGATGAATTCTATATGATGGAGTACATACCCCCTCAATATGCTATGACATTAACGTGCCATCAAGTCTCTTAGGCTCATGATTACTACATAAAATAGCCTCAGTTAAGGTGCTTATGAAAGCAATTTAAAGCACATAAAAACTTGAAAAGGGGCATGAATACCAACTCATGAATCTTAGGGATATGAACCATGTGAGGTCAGATAATTCCCTCCTCAAAATGGCCTCTAAAGTGGTGCCTAAGAACATTATCAATGATGTTCACATCACCGAGTGGAAAGACATTGTGCTCAAAGTAGAAGAAGAGATAAATACGATGAAGCTAAAACTCCAGTAGTTGGTTGAGCATGTAGAAGAGGTGAAGCCATCCCTTTTGGATGGTGTGGATACCTCAAAAATGAAAGAGGTTGACAAGGTTTACATTCTAGTAGAACATATGCTTCCCTAGATGAAGTTGGTCCTAAAGTAACAGGAAGACCCTTGTGAAGCCATCAAAAGAGAGATAAATAAAAACCTCTATACAGTGGAGGACCTCTTTGCCAAACTAGAAGATGGCATAAAATAAGTGGATGCCATCTTTTGCAACTTCAATACTCAAGTGTCAATCATCGATGTGTGCCTCCAAAAGGTGAAAGAGGAGAAGGATACTTTACTGAAACATGTTTTTACTATGAGTAGGACCACGTGCATATAAGTGATATCATAGGTTAATTCCTCAAGCAACCAACTGAAGACCTAGGAACAAGAACTGGAAGCTCTCTTTCATGCCTTTCAAATAAAGGTGAGTGAGGAAGGGGTTATTTTAGATGGTGGGGCGAGGAAATATAATGAAAGGATACAAGCCTTTAGAAGAGAAATGGAAATCTTGGACATGTTCACAATTGAGGCTATAAAAACAAAAGTAGAAGGAACCACAAAATAAATCAAGCTCACCATCTTGGGATTCAAGAAATTTAAAGTAGAATTGCAGTAGAGTGCACCCAAATTTTTTGTAGCAAAGGTGTTGAAAGACTAGTCTAGGGGTAGACTAGTACTTTTGTATGGGGTAATGTTGGGCCCCTTTTTGTGATACCAAGTGGATCACACCAACGCAACACATCTAAAAATATGGTAGCCATTGCAAATGATTTCCCTTTTGAAACCATTAGCACCAGCTAGAATAATCTTTAAAGAGCTTGTGCCAATTATTAGGGAATTGCTTAGCACCTAAGTTTAAAGGAGAATCTCATTGAGTTCTTGCACATGGAAGTTGGATAGTGTGGTTGTTAGATTAGTGGAGCCAGTGGTATAAAAACCCCTAGTGATATCTCAACACCCAATGTGTACTCATCTAACATGGTAATAAAATGCCCTTATACTTATAAAATGAGTGTGAACCTGAAGACTAGGGAGGCGATTAATGTTAGTGAAGCTTTGTTAAGATCAAGAGACACCAATATTATATTATAATTTACATGAACTAGTTAAGAATTCTAAATGTATAGCCCAAGTTCATCTGTGAACTGCTGGGCATGAGTAGTTACATGCTTTATTTTCATGTTATGAACTTTGTATACTAAAACTATGAATGAATAAAGAATGTTATTGAGAACAATTGGAGTGTTGATCTTATTTATATGGTTATAACATTATTTTGTGTTTGTGCTTTGAATCTAATAGTTATGATAGTATAAATTCTATATATGAACATACTACCTTTTGAAGGTTTTATCCTAGTGTCAATGGCATCTCTGTGGAAATTATTAAACTCTTAATAGGCTAAAAACTATCCTAAGTGTTAGCTAGATGAATGAGTCCTTGAGCATGAGCTATTCCTCCATTTCACTAAGCACTTGAATGGCACTTTAATTACTATCTGAAATACTTGCACCCATAGAAAATTGGAACTAGTCTATTACGAACTTGTGGCACCATGGCCAAAATTAGTCCCTTTGAATAGGCTCATGCCTACTGATCTTACCTAGAATAGCCTTACACCGATGAACTTGTCTAATTTCATTCTAATAATGACTAAGTCCCATTGAGACTAAGGTTGCATCATGTTTTAACTAGCCCAATACGGACCCAGTCCCTTCAATGCTGCACTTTGGGTGAGTGCACGAGGCTTGGTCCTTATGTGAAATTGATGCTAACATAGTAGTACATTTAAATTTTGTGCACCAAAAACTTTATTATGCTCATGCCTAGTTGTATCAAGTATAAAACTGACTTGGCTTGACTACTAAACACTTGACTAAGCAAAAAATCTAAACAAGGATATTTTTCTACATGATGAGGTGCTTTTGGACAAGGGTAAAAGTAAAGAGAAAGGCTAATATTTTGGGAAAAACCTATTTCAGGCATCATTAGATGGGGGTGTTCACCTTTTCTTGAATGAATCTCAAGAGACCACCGATGATGAACTTGCTTTTGGTTCTGAGTTCAATTCAACAAAATAACATGCCTTTGATCAAATTGCCTAGGAATTTCCAATAGTATTTATGACATGGCCATCATTGTCATTAGGAGATTTAGATTCATATTATTTAGGAGAAATTGAAGAACCATTCCAACTAGAGGAATTTTTAGTTAGATTCCAATTCACATCATTACAACCATTTTAGAAGATGGATTGACCCTCCTTGTAGTAGATACTACAAAAGTCAACATCAGGACTCCAAATGACCTGAATTGGATCAAATTAGGTGCATCCCTTACTGAAGAGGAACTTGAAATATTTACAAACCTTTTGAGGGAATTTGTTGACATATTTACTTGGGCCTATTTAGACATGCTAGGTTTGAACCTCACCTTGGATGTACACCACCTTGTTTTACATCTTGATGCCAAACTCGTAAAACAAAAATTATGCAAGATGCATCCTCGTAATGTTATATTGGTATAAAAAGCATTGGAAAAAATCTTGGAAGTGAGATGCATCTAATTGATTGATTATTTATATTAGATCTCCAATATTGTGCCTGTTAGTAAGAAGCCATAAGGACTCAAAGTTTGTATTAATTTTAGAGATATAAACAAGGCCTAACCTAAAGATGACTTTCCTCTGCTGAATATTGACATGATCATTGACTGCATAGTGGGGTGCAAAATGCTTTCACTTATGGATGTATTTTAGGATATGACCAAATTTGGATCACACCATAAGACCAATACAAAATAATGCTCACCACTCTATGGGGAATGTTTTGTTATCAGGTTATGCTATTTGGCCTCAAGAATGTTGGGGCCACATACCAAAGACCTATATGCATGATATTGTTGAAGAATATGTTGATGACATATTGGGTAAATCAAAGACCAGTGCCAATCATATAACTACACTACAAAAAATATTTGAGAGGCTTTGTGAATATAAGGTTAAACTTATTCCTAATAGGTATGTCTTTGGTGTCACTTCTGGCAAATTGTTAATATTTATCATCTCTCATCAAGGAATTGGAGTTGATCCTAACAAAGTAAAATCCATTACTGAGATGATGCCACCTTCTAATTTACAATAGCTTCATAATTTGTAGGGTAAGATTCAATCTATTAGACACTTCATTTTGTAGTTAGCCAAGAAAATCCATCCATTTACACATTAAATAAAAGTGTCACATTTCATTGGGATGAAGAATGCTAGAAAACATTCCAACACCTACATGATTATCTTGCCAATCCACCTATTTTTTTACCACCAATGCCAAAAAATCCATTCTTACTCTACCTATCTACCACAAACAAAGCCTTGGGGGCATTTCTAGCTCAACATGATGACAATGGGAAAGAGGATGTCATATACTATCGAAGTCATACACTGGTCATGTATGAACATAAATATATGCCTATAGAAAAATATTTTTTAGCTATGGTCTTTATAGCCCAAAAGATACAATATTACATGCTTAATAATAAGACCATAGTTATTTCTAAATTAAATACTCTAAAATATATACTATCCAAGACAATTTTATAAGGTGCATGGCTAAATGAATCATGCTTCTGAGTGAGTTATAGATAGAATACATCAACCAAAAAGTTATAATGGGATAAGTACTTGCAAATCAATGTGTTGAATCTCCCTTTATAGATACTGAACCACAAATTTTTAGTTCCAAAATGAGTCCATTATGACCACATTGAAACACCTTCTAAAGAGTATCACTAAAAGCTATATTTTGATGAATCATTCACATCACATGGATCAAGGGTAGGCCTATTATTTATTATACCATAGGGGGATCTTATCCCTATATCATTATGTATTAGCTTTCCTTATACTAATAACATGGAAAAATATGAAGCACTTGTTGTAGGGCTTCATCAAGAAGTACAATGGAATATTTAACATTTACAGTTTATGGTGATTCTTAGTTAATCATCAATCATGTTACATACCACTTTCAGACCAAAGATGACAAGATGGTGCCATACAAGGCCATGGTGGATGCTCTCAAATAATAGATTGACAACATATAGTTTGAACACATGCCTAGGGCTAATAACAAGACAATAGATTCCATGGCCACCATTGGCTCTTTGATTTTACACATAGGCAAGGTAAAAAAATATCAATTTTTTGTTTAAAATATTCTAGCACCTGCTCATGAACCCTCAACCATCATAATGATCTATGATATTATTGGTCCCACATCTATTTGGTACTCAAACCTATTTAATTAACTTCATGACCATATCATGCCACCAAACCTATCACGTAAACAACAAAAGGCCTTTACCTACCAAGCATCATTCTATAACTTACTTGGCCCAACCCTTTACCTCTAAATATTTTATGGAACTATGCTTCATTGTTTAAATTCAACAAAATCAACATTAGCATTACAGGAAGTTCATGAAGGAGTATGTGGAGCCCACACTAGTAGGGCCATCCTAGCCAAAAAAATCCTATGTACTAGTTACTATTGGCCAACTATGGACATAGATGTAGTTGTGTATGTTAAAAAGTGTGATAAATTTCAAAGTAATACCAATATGATTCATGCCCTGACCAAAATACTAAAATTGATGCCTACAGCATGGCTATTTGTAATGTGGGGACTCGATCTCATTGGAAAGATTAACACTACCTCATCTAATGGCCACAAACACATCCTTAATACTACCAAATATTTCACTAAGTGGGTCGAAGTTATACCCCTCAATTATGTGATTGGATAATGGTATCCCATCTGACATTATATTTGATAATGGTAGATCATTTAAAAACAAGGATGTCAAAATGCTTTATGCTGAGTGCACTATCACCCAACATTTTTACTGCATATTACCCACAAGGTAATGGCCAAGTAGAGGCATCCAATAAAGCCATTTTCAACATCATTAAATTGTTAATGATGTTGGATATGATTGGCACTTCCAAATCTTTTGTGCCCTCTAGGCATACCACACTAATTACCATACTCCAATAAAAACTACTCCATATTCCTTAATCTATGGTACTAAGGCCATTCTTCCCATCAAGTTCGAGTTATCTTATCTATGTATCTCATTGAAATATATATTAGATGATGAATATTACATAATATCTCACTTGCAAGAGCTAGAGCTATTTGATGAAAAATGCATGGCCATTGTCAACAACCTTTAAACATACCAAAACAAACTCCATGACCATTATAATTGATAAGTTAAACATAGAGAGTTTTAGATTGGTGATATTATTATTAAATAAAACCAAAAGAACACCATGATTAAGAAGAATAAAAGTAAGTTTAAACCCAATTGGATAGGCCCATATGTCATTGTTGTAAATTATGGCTCCAGAGCATACATGCTTTCTACATCAGACGGAGCTGAAATTAATGAGCTGATGAATATCATACACCTCAAACATTATTTTGAGTGAATTAAAGTATTATTTATGAGGCATGTTTATATTTTACTATACCATATACCATTCTACCATACCTTTTGTTTTGACCAAATTTGTTTTTACCCTCCCTCCCTAACTTTCATTCCATTGGTTTTTCAAGCACCTTTAACGAGGGGATTCAAACCAAGTTTTAATAGTTGATTTAGTATTCTAAATCAAGGTAGCATCTTGGACCAATATGAAAATGATTTGGTATGTGTATCCTTCATTTGTTACTTTGTTTCATTATGAGTGTTCCTGATTATAACCACCTTTGGGAAAATTAGTGTCCCACTTTATGCTACTAATTATAAACCCCTTTGGGAAAATTTGTATCATTGACCTATGCTGTTGTTTCCTAATTATAAACACCTATGGGAAAATTAGGAACAACACCTTTATCATATATTTTGACATCAACTTACCATTCTTATGCTATGCTATGCCATTTGCCTAATTTGTGAACTTGTTACTACTTAATGTAATTCCTCCACTGTAAGGCAAAAATAAAATGACTTTAGGTCCTAATGGGACTATGTAGGTAGTGCTTGATTTAGATTAAAGTCAACTCAGTCATCCTTTTTCCATACTCTCACCATTTTGTGAGCCATTTCTCTTTGAATGCTCTCACTATTTTTCAAGTATTCTCTATTTGAAATTCTCTCATCATTTTGTGACACCAGTCCCATTTTCCTCTACAACACAAATCATGTTTTTATTGATCTTCATTTTCTTCTATCCCATATCCTATGAGAAATACATTTGGCTTGAATTTCATGTTGGATCTTGCATCCATGGAACTATGTAGGCAAATTCAACTTTCCTAGTGCATCTAGAGCCAGCTCAGATACCCCTTCATTTTCTTCTTCCCCCATTTCATTTGTTTGTTTCATTGTATCCTATAGCCTAGGGGTAATATTTTTCATCTTATTTATGTCATTGTTCCTTATAGCCTAGGGGAAACCTTGTACTAATTATTATTGTGTTGTTATACCTATGTCATTACTGTCTAGCATAATGATCACCCTATCATCAAGAGTAACAATTCTATTATGCATGCACACATAATTTGTCTTCTATTTATACTAACATTATGAATAACTATTATTTATGTTTGTTCATTTTTTTTTGGTTGTTATTTTTGTTGTGTCTTTATTTTTATTTCTTGTTGTTTTTGTTGTGCTTTTATTTTATTGGTGTTTTTGCCTTTTTGTTTATTTGTTTGTTTGCATGTATTTTTATTTCATTATTGTGCCTTAACTTAGTATACATGCATTCATTAGGTGATTCCTTACGCATTATACTTAAGTCCATCCATATTCATACACCAACATTTTTATCATGGTTTTTATCATTAGTGCACCATTTTCACTTATTTATTAGATCACGTGTTAGCCATTATGCATATTTTAGATAGCTTATATATCATGATGCATACCATTACATACTACATCACAAATTATATAAAAAAATATTACAAGTAATGATGTTGTGGTACTTCTCGTTGGTCACCTAAAAAATACCCGATCTCTCCAAATCATTTCCCAAATATAGATTAATTAAATGATGAAAGAATTTTAATAATTGATAGTTAGGACCTGTATCTCCATCCTATCTTGTTTCAAAAATTTATCTCTCCTTTGTAATGGCTTACTCTTACTCTACGAGTACATATTTAGTTTGTAAGCCCCATTTTCCAATTTGCCATAATGTTCCAAATTATAATGCCAATGATTATAACTACCATTAGGCAAATCATTATCTCTATCCACCCAATTTGGGCTTGTTTTCATTATGTTAATGATTCTAACCACCTTTGGGAAAATCATTATCTTTATCCTCCCAACTGGGGTATGTTTTCATTATGTTGATGATTAAATTGCCTTTGGGAAAATCATTATCTCTATCTGCTCAATTGGGGCATGTTTTCCTTTTGTTAATGATTATAACCACCTTTTGAAAATCATTATGTTTTTATATTTTCCTTTTTTTGATGATTATAATTGACTTTGGGTAAATCATCATATTTTTACCTTATTGTGCCAATGATTATAACCGCCTTTGGGCAAATCATCCTTTTTTATCTGCTAAATTGAGGCATATCACTATGTCACTAATTATAACTACCTTTGGGAAAATTAGTCTTTTACATTCCCTTTACCTTTTTGTCCCATCATTTCCTTCTTTCAAAGGACTCATTGCCAACCTTCTTCGTTAACCGCTCCTTTATGGGGGAATCCAAGGCTTATCCATTGCTTATTAAGGCATTAGGCATTAAAGAATTTTTAATTATTTGATAATACATTACTATGCCTATATCTTCAAACACCTTCCCAAATAGGGGAAATTATATACACCCCATTCTAGCCATAATTGGCTTCTGACTAGACTTCAGATTGATTTATACCAAACATTGCAAATTAAGCCTAATAATTTAATGAATGCCCATATTTTTTTGTGTACCATTAATCAATGATAATAATCATATTGAGGGGGTGTTATACTATATTCAATAATAAACTCTCATGGATTTACCCTCAGTCACCTTGTGACCTAACAACTGATAGTTTGGCCTATGGACCCATTAAGTGGGGCACTTTATTGAATCTTAAAAGAGCTAAAATGTTAATCAAAATGAATCAACTAATTAAACCAAAATAAATTCTTATCTAAATTATCCATTTACAATTAATGAATATCTAAAAATGGAAATTAAAAAATCCAAAATATCAAGATTCCTCATCATTACCTTTATGAGTTGTCAAGCTCTCCTAAAATATCTAATTTGAGATCTATGCCTAGTTGTTGAAAATCATAATTACATGACACCTTTTTAACTTAACTGGATTTATCCTCAACTCACCTAGGGTTATTTTGAACTCATTCCATGTTGAAACTCAACTTTAACTCACCTTGGGTAAGAGTTAAATTTGGAGGCTATAAATAGAAGGCCATACCTATTAATCTTTAAGATATGATAGTGTAATATTATTATGCAGGATTTCCTCCATAATCTTCATTAAGTGTAATTTTACCATGCCAAATTTATAAGCCAACCAACCAAGCCAAGGTGCCAAGGAGAGAAAGAACAAATGGAACTTTATTGATAAAGATTTATTGATGCATAAGATCAAACAAACCATTTAGAGCTCCAAGGAAGGTAAAAGAATGCTTTATTTTGTGTTCTAGTTGTGTTTTCACTTTTAAGCTTATTACCTATGCTCCTCCTAGTGTCTAGGCTAGAGGTGTTAGTGTTTAATGTGTTATTTTAATTTAGTTTTATTGGACTAACACTATACTAACCTCCCCTCTATGTATTCCTTATTCATAGTATTGAGTTTATAGGCCTATGAACCTATCTCAAGAATGAGAAAGCTTGAGGAAATAATAGAGGATGGATTCTTGGAAGTTATTTATGAGATGATGTAGGTTTCAATGGGAGAGAGTAAATAAGTACAAGAGGAGTGATAGGTATTCAAAAGAGAGGAAAAGATTCTAAAATCTAAAGAGGCTTATGTGTCTACAAAAGAGAAAGAGTGATCAAGAGGGTGTCAAGACAAGCAAGTAATTTTATGAAGCAAGCAAACTCTAAGATGAATAAAGCTAATAAATGAGAAATCAGATCCATGGTAATGAATGAGGAGGTTGTAGGCATCATCTCTACATCATAACATCACACTTTGTTACTTGTTCTAGTTGGATGCCCTTATAACACAGAGGTCCAAGTTTGATATACAAAATAATCAAAATAGGTCACTAACAGGGAACTAGAACTTTTGCACACATGACCAGGCTTGGCAAACTCAAATATAGGTGCACCCAGAATCTCAGAGCAATTCTACATAAAGGACACTAACACCAAGAGGACACTAGCACTATTGGTGCTATTATCCAATTAGGGAACTACTATCTAAGAAGGTTTATGAAATTTGGATCCTTTCCATGATAGTCATATCATCTCCTATCCTAGTTTGAAGCTTCTAGTTCTTCCATCTTAATCAGTTTCTAGCTAAGTACATGTTTAAATTATTTTTACTAGTTTTAAAAGGTCAAACTAGGTCAATTATGTTACAAATTAGTAGATATATTTATTGTATATTTTATACCCTAATTTATTGTACTTATCCCCTTTAATAACTTGTATTACACTCCATAAAACCTAAAAATTTAAATCATTTTGTGAACTTGACTTACTTTGAATATTGCTTAAAAACTCTAATTTCATCCTAGGGTTTACCTTATTAATTATTGTGTAATAAATTAAGGTTTATAAAATTCTATTTTTTCTTGATTTTTTCACAACCTAACTGATCCAAATTAGTCCTCCATTAGGGTTTAATTAATTTAATAAAATTTAAATTTTGCCAACAAATCTTCCAAAACCCTAGATTCACATACTAGGTCCCTATACATCCAAAAACTAGCCTTTAGGGTTTCAAATATAATTATAATTTTTTCTATACATTAGGCTACATATTTCCCATATTTGCACATATACCTATGTTAGATTACATTCTACCTATTGTGTGTTTGTTATTAATTGTTTACATTATCTTCTTTGGCAAGTTTAAAATGACATCCAAGAAGCCTCTTGCCCCTCACCCAATTGATCAATTTCTAATTTAGGTTTCAAACTATATTTATTTTTAACTATGCCTTTTTTAGGCCACTACATGCCACAAACATACATGCCTTTACATGTTCATGTAATTTGTGTTTTGTTGATCCAAGTGAAAAATAATTATATGGTGACATAATACACTTAATTATACACACATTAAAAAAAATTGATTTTCATTTTTTTGAGGTAGTTTTGCCTGACTCACGGATGACTATCCATTTCTTTGTCAATTTTTAGGATCTAGTTACTTGTAAAATTCATAAAAAAAGTATTCATTAAAAAAATACAAAAAAATATAGGTGATGTGATACAAGATTTTATCTAAATTATCCCCAAAGGGTTTCAAATAATAATAAACACTTCTAAAAAATGGTGCGCATCACGATTGTCCATCTACTACATTTTCTGGAAAAAAAACTAGAGTTCCTATTAAAATTTTAGATGTTTGACCTAGTTATAATTAACCATTTTAAATTTTTTTAGTGTTTTAGAAACTAGACTTGAAATGCTACATTTCATGTTTTTACACCATCTTCAAATTTGGAGTGTAGATATCTCAAATTATCTATAGAAGTTCAAATTTATGAAATTTCAAAAAAATGTCCATGGTTAGGCCACTTTTTATCCCCCAACTTTATGCACTTACACATTAAAATATGACATTTTTATGGTTACTACATGAAATATGGAAATATGGTCAATAAGTTTTGAATTGTACGAATCAGGTGAGACTTGTATGTTCCTCTAAGAAAATAACTACATAGACTTTCAATCAAATTAATTGGAACATTTCACAATAAATATTTTTAGAAGGTCACATGGTCTAAACTAGTTATTATTTTGGTCAAAGATTTAAACAAAATAAACACAATAAAATCACATTCAAAATCTTATTTCTGCATTATATCATGTAATTTTAGAGATACACACACACACACACACACACACACACACACACACACACACACACACACACACACACACACACACATATATAAGCAAACTATCTCCTTGATTGAGGGAGTGTAGGCTTATCACATATAACAACAAACATCCCAATAATTCTCTCATCCCTATAATCACTCTCTCTTTTCTCTCCATATTCTAATATCTCTCAAGTAACACCTCTGTGTAAGTTATTTTAGCAACTCACCCACACAAATATATTAACTATAACAATTATTCTCACCTATTTAAGTACTAACTTAATTACAATCATAATGCAAGTATTAATTTTCCTAACATTATACCCTTTAGTATGAATATAGGAACATATGTTTTACATGAATATATCAAGGTAGATAGGGAACAAACAATCATCAACCTCACACCGACTATTCATTGTTGGGAATACATCAACCGAATCTAGTGTGGGAATTACGAACAAGGATTCTAGATCTATTCAACATTCACTCATGTATATACAAACACAATAGTTCTCAACGAGTAAAACACCTAGGAAGATAAGAAATGTTACACCCACATACATTTATTGATATTTTCATTGTATATAGCACACCACACAAAAATTGAAAAAAATAAAAATTGAGGACTACATCCTCATTGTTGCCTTTTGTACCCACTGCATATGATCACTGCCACTTAGCCACCAACAACATATATGATTGTTATTGCCATTGAGAACTATCCTTGGCATTAGCCATTTTGGCGTATATTAGTTTTCTACTAATCCATTTACATCCCCTTCATTAGTGGTGAACACAAGACACTATTTGGCCTCTTGCCTCTATTGCCTTTGACCTCCTTTTAGATGCTACTCACTTAATGGATTTGATCATGAAACTTAGTTGCATGTCATTTTTCAAAAAAAATATCATTTAAAAAAAAATTTCCCCCCACCACAATTTGAACAACTTGGGAGTTGGTTTCAACTAAAAATGCACCCCAAACTTACAAAAATCAGAATTAACTTTTGATCTTGATCTTGATAACATACAATACATATATGAAGTAAATAATTAACTTATTAACCAACTAAAACAATTATGTTCAATTGAATTAGAGGTATATTAAAAACTATGAAATTCACATTCAAAGCCCCTACTCTAATCCAAATTATAACACTTTAGATTAGAGCAAATAAAAATACAATCAAGTGCAAACTAAATGAAGCATAAAACAAATCACTTTTATACCTCTAATTTGCATTCAAAGGCCTCTTTATTTGATGTTGTGGATTGCTCCAAGTGATAAATGATGATTACTTGTAGAATGTTGATTGCTTTTTTTTGGCTCAAGATTTGGATAACATGTAGCTATGAATGACTTGATTTTTTGGATAAGGTGATGGCACTATTGTATACCAAGATTCAAAGATTTAAATATGTTTGGCATGTGAATGTAGTGCTTTATATATAGATCCACTTGGGAGGAATGGAGTGTTGAATTTGTGCCATGGAGGATGGAGATCAATGACTAAGAATTAGTGTGAAGATTGAGTAGTTGGATTATGGAATTAAAAATTCCATAGAGGATTCTAGAGAAGGTGGTGAGGGGTTCAAGGTATATTATAAGATTCTAAATGTGATTAAGATAATAAATTAAGATTAGATTTAGATTAGTGATGTGATTTGTAGGAGTGTTAGTGGGGTAGGTGAGGATAGGTGGCAAGGAATATAAAATTCTTTAAGAATTATGAATATTTTATTAATGGCTAAATAAAATGATAAGAGGATGATAATGGAAGGATTAATTGATACTAAGGGTAAATGCAAGAAGAATAAGGTTGAACTAGTGAATAAAAATGTTAAGAGAATATATACGTGATATATTAAGATAATGATATAAAAGTGATTAATAAATAAAATTAGTATATAATGAAGATGGAATTAGTAATGAGTGGTAAATTTTAGATGTATACAATAATTAATAGGTACATAGTTTAATAAATATTATGATTGATAAATTATCTAGTCTTGACTATTATAAATCCTAATTTTTTTTTACTTTAATTTTTAATATAATTATTTATTAAAAATTAAATAGATCACTATTAAAATAAATAAGTAAATCATAGTAAGTTTTTAATTAATAGAGATTCCATATTTATAAAAATTCCGCTATAATGTCTTAAGATCCAAATACATTTTTTAACACTCAAACAAACAATTACAATATGACTTTCAAACTTTTAAAAATCTTATAATACTAAATTCATAAAACTAACACATAACAAACCAATAATTAAAAAGAAAAATTTCTAACAAAAATTCATATCCTATCAAGTTGACTAACACGTGCCTTTATGCCCACATTGAAAGTTGATGCAAATGTCAGTAATTTAAGATGTAAATATTCATGGAACAAATGAAGGATCCATTATGTCTAATAAATTATAATGCTAATCCTGATACACACATGTGAATATTTGACTGTAGGCTACAATAATACAAATATTTTTTTGAGAAAGGATGAAAATCATGAGTTTAAAAACCATTTGGAGAGAGCCACATCTTTGACAGATAGCATTCGTTCTCGATCAGAGTGGAATGTAGTCGAGAGACAACTAATTCTGGAATGGTAAAACCAAGAGACAATTCAGAGTAGGGAATACTATTCTGAGTGTGAAGCCCATCAGAGACAACTAATCCCAAATACTGATAACAATGTATTCAACAAACTCTACACTCTTAGGTATAACCAAAAATAATTATGCCATAAATTAATGTGCACTTATGCAGATAACATCCACAGGGCAACCAATTAGCAATTGGTATTTCCCTTCGACAATCAACAAGATATTTTATGCTAATTAATAACTGGATCTGATACCAAATAGCATTTTGGTCAATTTTTTTGATAAAATAAACATAATGAAATCATATTAAATGATCTTATATCTACAATTATATTATGTAGCAGAGATATAATGAAATCACATTCAATAATCTTATTTTTGTATTATATTATGTAATTATAGAGATACACATTTATGCAACTTATTTATTTGATTGAGGGAGTGTAGACTTATCACCTATAATAACAAACATTCTCACAATTCTCTCATCCTCACAATCTCTCTCTATTCTCTCCATACCCTAATATCTCTCCTAACATTTCTACGTGAGTTGTTTTAACAATTCACTCACACAAATATATTCACTATAACAATGATTCTTACCTTCAAAGAAATATATTAACTATACTAATTATTCTCACCTATCTGAATACAAACATACAAATAATCATATTGTGAGTACTAATTTTACTAACTACTTGGTCTAGTATACAAGGTCCTCACTAAATATTTTTAGCTACACTCTTTAATGGAACCTAGTGTTCAAGCCAAGATGTAGAACTCTTAATGTAAGAGTAAAATAAACTTGAATCACAACATAAAAGGTTCTTTACTTGAAAGTATGAAATAGATAAAACTTAAAGAACATGGGTGGAACATAAGCGAATGTGATATAAAAATCCAAAAAAAAGAACCCATTTCCATTATATTTTCTTGCTAATTGGAGATGAGGAAAGAAAGAAGAAAAATATGAATGGAGACTATTTAAGTGTTTGGGGTTTTCTAGTGCTTAATTAAGATTCTACACCACATACACGAACCCAACAAATAAGCATAGCTATCCATGCTATAAAATCACACAAGTGATATTTGCATGCTCACTTGAGACACAAAGAGAGATAACTGGACATGTGTTAGCAAATGAAGATGAATTGATTAAAGAACATTAAAGTATTAAAAATAACATATAAAAATTGATATCTTGATGACTTAAGCATTTCATCCACTACAAGTAATCAAATATTTAGATTAAATTCCATATTCTATTAAGTGATTTATATTTCCTATAATAACTTCACTAGGTTTTATCATAATATTGCAATAATTTAAAAAAAAAATTAAATACACATATATTCAACATATAGATTTCACCATGAGAAACCTAAATAGTGATCTTTAACTAACTATATTAATTTAGTTAACTAAAAAGGTTATAGATACTGCATATCATCATAAATAAAATAGTACAAATTCAGCCATGATTGGTACAACATTATAGTCACTATTGTAGAAGTATAATGTATAAATGTTACAATTTTCAGCAATACATAAAAATATCTCAAAAGATAAAACATGATACCAAGCTCCTCTGAGCATAGTTTTAATGACTCAAGAGTCTCCATAACTCAAGTATCAAAACATAATATCAAGTGTAGTCTCAAGTATAGTAATACATATGGGAGGAAGATCATCATGTGAGTGTTTTTCCACACCAATCACAGACTATAGATCCCCTACACTATCTTACAAACAAATGGATGGCCCTCCTTCAAGGATGTGCAAATAATGATAGTGTAGGAATCTAGAGTAACAAACTAGAACCCATGTGTTGGAGATATTTAATACATAATGTGTACTATAAAGAAATCTATTTTAATATGATATCACAAAAATATGAAAACTATATCAACATTTGAAATGATAATTTTTATCAAACATTACTTTGGCCAAAGTTTTAATAATAAATGATTTCTAGGATCAATTAAATTTATACACACCAATTGATAAGATTACACCTCATATTGAATTTATGGTACTAATTAAGCTAGTGGAATCCATCCATTGATTTATTAAGGTCGTGAATGCAAGATTCAGTAAAACTCATAAAATAGTATAAAGACAAATAAATTCATTCATATATTTCACTTAAACTAATGAAAAAAAAGCTAAATATAAAAATATCATATACATTCATTTAGTCCATCAAATGAAATGTAATGAATCCATAACATCTAGTTTATTATTAATAATAAACAAAGTCCAAAAATAGTCTTAAACATACCATCTAGGTATGATCACATCAAAACTATCAATTACTGATAATACTAAGTAACTTGAGAATGTTATTTATCCATGAATCAACAATATATTACAAGCTCATAAATTATTCATATTCCACATATAACAAAATCCAGTCTAAAAATACCATTCTTGATTTATACTTAATCTCTTAAATACATTATTTTAATGCTTATATCTATAAAATTAAAATATATCACAAGCAATCAATTACACACCAAATGATAATAATGTTTTCATGCACAATACAACTGAGTATAACAATGTGCACATATATAAATGGTGTAATCAAATTAGATGTGTTACACAGTCCATAATCATGCATTTTTACCATATATATATTAAAACTCTCTAAATCACTTTTAATACAATACATTTACTTTGTCATATATGATATATTCTAAGTAGACATTCACTGTCCATGACTTAGAGTATTCCATGTACATAATGTGTACATCCAGTCCATAAAATATCCCCATAGCACCTTTTATAAACTAGATAAGTCCCCATATATTTACTTGTTTGAGTCAAACATATAGATTTTCATCAAATCTAATTTAGCCATACATCCAACTGATTCATTCCATTCAATTTAAACAAATCATCCTAGTCAATAGTTTTGTTATTTACATATAAAAAAATGAATATTATTAAATCTATAAACATAACTAACTAGGCCCAATCTAGGTCTTTAAATTAAACAACATAGACCCATCCATATAATTTTTTGCATATATCCATATAAACCTGCATACCCAATCCTCTTATTGACTATGTTAAACTATTCATAGTTAAAAGACAATACACAATCAAATCTACTATAGGCACAGTTCCAGCTTATAATGAACACAATTAAAACTTATGAAGTTTATAATAGTTTTGGGTATTTTTCTATGCATAAAACCGTATACATAATCTACAAACAATCATTCACCTACATGTACCTGGGTTTTATAAAATGACTAAATTGACTAAATTCCTAAAGCCATAATGAATAAGTATTTATGCCACTATTTTTTATAACACAGTTGATAGTAAAATTATAATTTGAACCTATACGCATAAATTCATTTGATATAAAAAATCAACATAACTCAAATGAAACCATCACCCCCAATTTGCCTACATAGGTAGCTTCAAAATGTAACACATACTGTCATCTATTAAAGCTTGAATAATTTGAAATATAGGGTTATATATATATTAAATACATATATGAACATAGTCACCCATCAAATCCCTATAAATAAAGTTACTGGTATACATATATAAATATAGCTATATATATATATATTCATAGATCCATTTTGTATAATGAATTTCACATTTTATACCTAAATTATAAATAGGTGTATACATAATCAAACCCATATTTTATCTAAATTTTCAATCCATATTTTAAATATCCAAAATGAATATATATGAACTGATTCAAATATATAATCTCGAGCCACAATGTATATATCCAGTAAGTATAGCTTCCTATTTATGAATAAAGTTTTTCAAACTGAGAGAGGATTTTAAGACAAGATTTCATAGAAGCCTATATAGTCATGGAAAATCTATGGCTTTACCCAAAACCCTCAGGTTACCCTTAGTCAAATTTGAGGTTTTGTGGAGGCCAAGTCTTCCATAGGGATCCACATACAACCCATTTTTTTATAAGATTGAAACAAAAAAACCCAATAATTAAAACATATTTTGAAAAACCTATTCAATATTTCACACTTGAATTTAATTACAAAACTGACCTAGTAAATGTATGAATGCCAAGAAATCATGTAATAATTCTTTCACCTTTATTCACTATCACTTTCTTCTCTTTCTAAAACTCTCTCCTCTATTCCATGTACTGTCCCATCCACAACCCCCACTGTATTCTTTTTACTCTTTTTCATTGTCTTACTCTCCACCATTAATTACCACTTCAACTAATTTAATTAATGCATTGAGAAATTGTTCACAAATTTCCATAGTCTATCACCTTACATTGTATAGTAACCTCCATTATTCTCCCCAAAATGATGCTTAAATTGAAGTTAATGGATGATTAGAAACCCTAATTATCCCATGACTTACATAGAATTCTAAAATAATCATTTTATATTCCTTATAAAATTTGCATGTCATTGACTTAACAAATAATCATCGACCAACTAGACCTTAAGTCACATAATCCCCAAGTTTATTCCATTTAATGACTATCAACTAGTTGATAACTAATGTATTCTCATGAAATGACTATCAATCAAATAGAATAATGATTATATTGCATGACAATACTCTTAGGTATTAAAAGGCTATAGTTCCATGTTACTATGTTATCCAAAACATACATAGTAATTACAATGATTGTCTAAAATCATTTAACACAATTAAAAATAATGTATTCATATATTATGAAAATAAAACCTTGGGTCAAATAGTTAATCAAATACAATATATTTTAAAACAATGTTATTTATCTTTCGACATTTAAATCAAACCTATAAAATATCATAATAATAATCTTTAATTATTATTATCCAAAACCTATAGATGAATAAAAATAATGGAATATGTCATCATATCATAACACTATACATACTTAACAAAGTATTAAGGTAAGCACACCATATACAATTTCACTCTTTCAACTAAATAATTATGTTAAATAAGATAAGCTATATTCAATCACTAAATTATCAAAATCACTCAAAAAAATCAACATGATCATTAATAGCAAATAAATTTCATGAAAACATAAATGAACACAATAGTCATAAAACAAAGCATATTATGACTACTTATTAAATAAAAAAATCATGAAATATAAATGTGGTGTGTGTAAGGGTTTTCGGATTTTTTCTTTGTTATCCCCCAGCGTCTCCATCTTAACCACCCTCTTTGATGATGCTCTCCCTTCATCACACTCTAAGAAAAAAATCTATTCTATATCCATCTCACAACAATGATGGTAGTTAGCCAAAAACAACATTATATCCATAAAATAATGTGGTATAATAATCAAACATGATCACAATATATAGAATGTAAAAGTAATACTAACTCATAGCAACTATTCATGTAAATTAAGCAACACAAACAGTCTCATAACCAACATATATCATTAAGCTTAATCAAATATTAGTTAATCAACTAACCAACCATAATAATCCACATATCAAAAAAGTTATTTAGCTTATAAAGAAATCGGGATGTGACACCTTCCCCCTAAAGTTGTTCATCATCCTGATGACATTATTCAAATATAATTTATAAATTCAAAATATTTGTCAATAGGAAATAATATAATATGAAACAACAAATCAATCAAACAAATTTGAAAATAACTTGTAAAAATCATCATAGTACTCCCAAGTGGCACTATCCTTAGAGTATTGGTCTAATTGGACCTTGCATTGTGACACTTCTCTATTATGAAAACTAATTTTGTGAGTCTCAATTACTCTAATTGGTTCTACCATGACCACCCTTAGGTCTAGAACCTATAAAAGATTCCAATACAACACATGTAAAGGATCAATAATATACTTTTTAAGATAAGACACATGGAAGACATTATGCAAAAGAGCTAGAGCTAGTGGTAATGCAAGCCTATATGCTATATGATTGATCAATTTCAAAATTTCTAAGGGTCTCATATATCTTAGTGAAAGTTTCACTGACTTCCCAAGTTTAATCAAGATTTTTTGTGGCTTAACCCAAAAAACACTTTATCACCAATAAAAAATTGCCTACCTATTATTTTTAGATCAACATAACTTTTTTATATATCATTGGCCTTGGCCAGCCTCTGCTTGATTTTTCTGACTTGATCTTCTATTTTTGAAAGCATCTTAGGTCCAAAGACTACCCTATCCTCTAACCTATCCCAACTGATTGGTGTTCTACACCTCCTTCCATATAATGCCTCAAATGGAGCCATATTTAATGTTGATTGATATGAATTGTTATAAGCAAACTCAACCTAATGAAAGGTCCTCTTCTCACTTGTATTGCTGATCCATGCAATATATATGAAGGAGACATTCTAAAACTTGATTGACTCACTCTGTCTATCCATCAATTTGTGGCTAATAAGCAGTGCTAAAGTTTAACTACATAACCATAACTAAATTTAACATCAATCAAATCCTATAACTCATCCTCAGATCTTAATTAAAAATGATCTTATCTGAGAAACCACACAATCAATACGCTTCATGAATCTCTTTACAAGTGTAGCTACACTATCTATCAAATTGATTGGTATGAAGTGAGTTACCTTGGTTAGTTTGTCAACTACTACTAAGATCATGTCATGCCTATTAAATGATAATGACAAACCTTGGACAAAGTCCATACTAATCACCTACCACTTCTATTCCAGTATGTCATGTGGGTATATCAATCTATCCAAATGCACATATTTAGATTTCACACACTAACATTTCAAAAAATTAGACATAAAATATGCTGCATCTTTCTTGATTCCTTTCCAAAAATAGAGTGGTCTACGCTTATCCATGATCTTGGTTACTACTAGATGTCCTAAATATGGGGCATTGAGCAATTAATTTAATACTGTGCTCCTTAGATTTCATTTGTCAGGAATATACATACTACTATTGTACTATAAAATACCACCATTATGTATCCTAAATCCCTTATACTTAGGATTCTAAGCATTCTTAAACAATGCTTTCTTGACTTGATCATAGAATTTATATCCTAGAGAAAATTTGATCACTTGATATATGAAAGTAATCTTGATAGTAGCCACGACTGATATGTACCACTTATGGCTTAGAGCATCAACTATTCTATTCTCCTTGCATTTGATATAGTTAATATCGAAATCATAATTAGATAAAAACTCTAACCATCACTTTTGATGATCATTCGAATTTGGTTGGGTGAAGATGTACTTAAGTCCTAAATTATCAATGTTGAGCTCAAATGGTTTTACCAATAGATAATTCCTCTAGACTTGTAAAGCATGAGCAATTTCCACAAGTTCTAGGTCATTAGGGGCATAATTCACCTCATATGGCTTTAGTTTCCTAGATTCATAGGCTACCACTAAACCATCCTGCATAAGAACTCCTCTAACTCCATCCCCAGATGCATTAGTGATCATCGAGAATTGGCCATTAAGATTGATAACTCTTAGAATTGGTGCTAAAGTAAGCCTCCTTTTCAATTTCTGAAAGGCTACCTCACACTTATCTGACTAGATAAAACTTTGATTCTTCCACTGAAGATAGGTAATTGGATTAGCTATCTTATAGAAATTTGGAATGAATTTGTTATAATAACCCACTAATCCCATGAAATTTCTTGCCTCATGCATATTATTTAGTGCCAACCACTCCATTATATCTCTTATCTTTGTTGGATATACTGAAATACCATATATAGAGATAATATGTCTCAAATAATGCACTTTCTTTTGGAAAAATGCATGCTTAACCAATTTACCATATAACCTATGATTTCACAAGCATTGTAAACCTAGTTATAGATGTTGTAAGTGTTCTGCCTCATCCTTGGAATAAATGAGGATGCCATCAAAAATGACTAATAAAAAATGATCTAGGTAATCTTTGAACACATTATTAATAAGATTCATAAACGCTGCTAGAGCATTTATCAATCTAAATGGTAACACTATGAATTCGTAGTGCCCATATCGAGTCCTGAATGCTGTGTTTAGAATATCCTCTTCATAGATCCTCAATTGGTGATACCCTTATCTAAGATCAATATAAGAAAAGATTGTTACTCTTCATATTTGATCAAAGAGATCATTAATGCATGGTAAAATATATTTACTTTTGATCGTCACTTTATTCAATATCTTATAGTCTATACATAGGTGAAGAGTGCCATACTTCTTCTTGATGAAGACAACTAGAGTACCCCATGATGACACACTTAGTCAAATTAATATTTTAGATAACAACTCAAGTTATGACTTTAACTCAACCAATTTAGTGTTTATCATTCCAAATGATTCCTTAGAATGTGGTTCTGATCTAGGTATGATATCAATCAAGAAATCAAACTCACTCTTAGGTGCTAATCTTGGTAATTATTCTAGAAATTTGTCATGAAAGTTTCTTAGAAAAGGATAATCTTTAATAGATGGTTCTTTATATTCTTCCATCTCATTTATTTTAATGATAAATGCCTAGCATCCCTTCCTTTGAGATTTTTTGAAACAACCCCCCCCAAAAAAATGAAATTATATATCAGAGTACATTTTGGACACATGTTAGACCCACATAATGAAAATAATTAGTGCACTTTACGCATATGCAAATGGAATTAAAGGAGGGGAACAAAGGCAATTAACTAGAGGTAAACACATACAAAAGGTGTTATGGGGAATCTTGTTGTATTTGAAGGATTATGGGATTTAGGGAATATCAATATATGCATACACTGATATTCATACATCTACATAAGACCATTTTTAGGTCCTTAACTTTAGGTAAATACCTCACTCTCCTCAATGGGTATTAGTCCTGCTCAAAGATGGTTAAGGTGAAGGATTGGTTTAATCGAGAAGGATAACTTTATTTCCCTAAGTTATCATTTAGGTTAATCATATGATTATATAAAAATTCATGCTATATAATATAATCAAGCAATAAAATTAGTAAATAGAAACAATTTAAAACTTGCATATTTTGATTCATTCAGGCAGCAATAAAGCATACGAGAACATATTAAGTATAAGATTCTCTAGTGCTACTGACCTGGTCATAACACCTTACAACCTTTAAGGTCACTGTATAATTCATTTATTACCAAACATGATTATTTATAACATTCAATGACATAATTATAATTTGACATTGTAACTCTATTGTCAATAATGAAACATATAGCTGTTTAGATTGGCATAGCCAATGTAATATGAAAAGAGTTTTAAGCAAAGAAAACTGAACTATCTATGTAAGAAAAATAACTTAGGCATATATTAATAATGAAGGTTAATCAGGTAACTATTTAAGAAGGAATTCCCTTAATCACATATAACATTCTATAAATGAATGTTTAAATTTATCATTGTGTTTAGATTTGATTAATAAATCTACTAGACAAAATAACACCAGCAAGTGTTTATCATCAATGCACGAAATTCAACATCATTAATTAATAAGGTTTATCCAAGTTTCAAGATGAGTGGAAATCAAATAAAATGTTCCACTTAAGGAGCTCTTACAATTTTCAACATTTGGTAGTTGAGGCATGAAGGGAAGTAAGTTCAACTATCGAAAGGTAAGTGAACTACTTACATCAGTGAGTGTATAACTTCTAATTAATCAATTAGGTCTCATTAAAGGGAATAAAGAGACCTAATATCTTACTTATCACATTATGGTTCCTTTTAAATTCATTTACTTAACCAAGTAAATAATCTAAATAAAATATTGTAGATGTTTATTATTAAAACATAAGAATTAACTAATTAATATTTCCTTCTTTAAATAATACAAGCATTAACTTATTAATCTTAGATTTCACAATGCGACATACATAACTGAAGAAGTAATATATTATAATTGTAAACAAAATACATACCTTTCACACAACTAGATATGTCTAAAATGCATGATAGAAGGGAGCATTTGGTTTATTTTTCTCATGATCTAGCTATCAAAGTTTATGTATTACTAAAAATATTAAGAGGGGCATATACATCTATGTCCAAAAAATAATAAACTAAACCAAATACTAATTTAGCTAATGCAAGCTAATTACATAATTTTTATTTGAATTACCATATAAGTTATTCATTCAAAATTAAATAGATTATAGAATTAAACATCTAAGTGGATCCCAATCAAATATTCATGGATTAATTCAATTGACATCAAGAATTAATAAGATAATGAGTATTATTAAAGATGTAAATATATATCAAACTAATCAAATAGGATGTAATCATTCTCATAAAATAACATTAGATCATTGAAAGATCAATATAGTAATGAACCTGTATATAGGAATTAATTGCATACCCCACTAGATCCAACTTAAAGATTATTAAATCAATGTAGGATTAGTATGATAACACACACACACACACACACACACACACACACACACACACACACACACACACACACACACACACACACACACACACACACACACACACACACACACACACGCACACACACGCACATGAACTAATGATATACACAATCTGTTGAACCATTTTTTTGGCGAAGTATGGATCTATGCCAACTTAGTAGACATTTTAGTACAAGGAAATTACTTGGTATGATTTCTATTTTGGTATATTTTGCACTAGTTAGAGGAATCATCACAAGCCTAGCACTAGCTTGCAGGTAGTTACTTGGCACCCAATTTTTTAGGGCATCTTCTTGAGTGGATACATGTGGTGACTGCAACATGAAGGGTGAAAGGTGATGGATCTGACATAATTATCAACCAAGGATCTAGCTTAGCACCTAACATGCAACCTCCACCCTGGCATGAAGATGCTCCTATTTGATGTAAATTCAAACTCGATCTAGAGAGCATAAAATACAAATTGGTATAGTGAAGCTCTGCAAAAATTGGTTCTACATATTTAACAACCATTAAAACTTATGTTTAGCTCAAATTCATTTTAGGATCTATTTGTATATGCCTATGCTCACTTGTGAGCTACTAGGATTTTAAGCATTTTTAATTATATACTTACTCTATTTTACGTATTCTGAACTATGCCCTATATTTAAATATTGATTAATGAAGAATGGGGTTGCACCTATTTGAGCTCTATCTGGTCATGCCATTGATTAATGTTATTTAAATGTGGAGTGAATATAGTAGTTATAATATTTTAGTTTAAACATATTAATGTTAAGTTGAAATGAATCTCTGGTCTAAGTGGCATCCCTGTGTAAAAGATGATGTCAACCTACTTTATAGAAATGGATAAAGTATAGATAATAACCCAAACCTAGTGATGTTACTTTTGTATAAAGCACAAACCTATTATGAACTTTATCTAAGGCCTTCTATTGACTCATCTTAATGCTAAATGGTGATAAGCCTAATGAAATAAAGCTCTGTGCCCTTGAGATAATAAAACTACCCAAATAGGCTTTGCACCTATAAACCATCTTCTTAGGCTAGAAATGGCTTTCACCAATGAACCTACCAATGCCATTGTTGCAATAACCAAGCCATACAAAGAATGAGTTATACTAAGGTACAACTAACCCAATATGGGCCCCAATTCTTTCTCTATTATGCTTCGATTGAGTTCATAAGGCTTGCACCTTATGTGAATTGATGCCAATGCAGTCGATGATAAATATTGAGCACTTCAAGAACTTACCTTATTTTTGCCTAGTTGTAATGATCCAAGAAATGACTTGAAACAACTAGATAAGTGCATGATAGAGTAAATGAATTAAAAACCCAATTAATATATAACATATTGGTTCCATTATTGGGACCTATGTTTAATTTTGTTGTGGCAATGGTGTGACAAAATAGTGCTTTAACTCTCCCTCAATAACATCGATCACTAGTTGTAATAGGTGGAAGACAAGTTTACACTAAAGCATCCATCCTATAAAGGATAGAAGCTAAGGAAGTGGGTCTAGAATAACCTGTATGATGCTCTGTATGAGGTCTTAAATTGTGAACTACCTAAGTATGTGTATCAATGGTTGGATACTTATGTGACCCATATAAGTCAAATCTATGGAAAACACTTTGAGTAGATGAAAGAGTGCCTAGAGAGGCTTGAGAACCTAGATGCCACTTAGACTAGAGTAGTAGACAAATGATCATAATGAGTGATGAATAGTTATATACTTGAGTTCATCATGATGACATAGTCTTTCCTTGAGGAAGTAGAGTATTAGTTTTTGCATGAAGCTAGAGACATACTTGTAAAAGATTTCAACATAAAGCTTAAGAAATTGATGGTGGATTATGACTTTGAAATCATGGGAATGGAAGGCTAAAGTCCTTTGGCATATGATTAGCATAGGAGGGGAGAAGGGGATGTGTAAGTGGAGTGCAATGGAAGGGGATAAACAAATTGACACCCAAGATCTTAGGAGGTAAATTTATAACAAGAGGAGGCATAGTCTGATGGAAGTTATAGAACTTGGAAGTGCTGATAGAACTCATAGTGATTAAGAAGGGCATGGGGAAGGATCTTTTTAATTGAAATAATGTGAGGAGAGGAAAAATGAAGCATAGATTAATATCAACTATTGATGGGTGAAGAATATACTAGGTCCCTATAAAATTTAACCATTGAGGATGCACTAGAAGTGTTTGACCCATTCAAACATATGGTGATAGCTCATGCATTAGATCTTCCATGTGAAGAAATAAGAGTGATAATTGACCCTATTGTCTACATTAAATTTAACCATTTTGCAAACTTGGACTATAATTTTGTGATTGAACAAGTTGTTCCTTATAAAGAGTTAAGTGAGGATACCTATAGATGTTTAGGTGCTAGCTTGACAACATAGAATGTAAGTGCAAGCATTCTAGTTTAGACAATGTTAGCTATGTAGACTAGGAAATAGCCTATAGGAAGTGGCTTGATGCCACAAGTTAGTAGTACAATGCCTTCATCATCTTTGGCATTGACAGTAATAATAGGGCCAATGTCTAACCTAGTGGCTAAAGGCATTAAAAGACCACCACTATGACAAGTACCAAGGGGTAAACACCTCAGATATGAATATCCCCTATAGAAAATTTAATATGAGATGGCCATGCACTTATCAGAATACTATGGTGTGGAAAATGCCTTAGAGAATGTGCTAAAATGTGAACTATAATGATGCACTCGAGGTATAACCCAATTTGAATGTAAGGCAACCCAATTCATGACAACTCTACTTGATTATGCCCATAATTGGTATAGGAAATTCAATCTTAACTAGGCTATGGTTGATTATGACACCTTTAAGGAAGAATTCTTGAAAGAATTTGATATACCCAAGTTTGAACAATAGAGAATTTTTATGCTCAAATAAATTAACTAAGGACTATCAGAGAGCATGCGTATATAAAATTCTAGATTTAAAACTCTCCTTTCCAAGCTTATCTATGATATTCACCTCTCCCAACATATGCAATGGCTTATTAGGAAAATTATTAGTACCATTCAAAAGAGCTCTTTCTATGAAGACATTCACATACCCTTGTGAAGTTCTTGAAGCTATGCTCAGAGTTGAGGTAGTCAAAATCATCGACACTAGAATTAGTGCATTCATAGAGGTATATATTACATCCATGGCCAAATAACTCTAAAATATCATTTTTAGTTCATCAAAAGATGCTTGAAGTGGGTTATGTTGCATTGATTATGAAATAGGAGGCCATAATAGGAATAAATACCCTTGAAAGAATATGCGCACATTGATTCTAAGCTATGAGGTTTTTCATGAGGCACATGATGTTCACAACTACCCTTTGTTTCAATGTGATAGTCAAGTTAACATAACCATATATTATCATTTGTATTATGATTACACTCATACCACAACTGAATATCGAGTGATTGACGAGATGCATGAGAACATAGAGAGAGGCATATAGTAGGATAATGTAGAAATCGAGGGGTAAGTTAATTATGGAAATGAAGGATATGGCCAACATAATGTAGGATATGAGATGCAAAGAGGTGATAGAGGGTGAGGTGGAAGAATATTACCACCATGATCATGTTACAAATTTAGTTTGATCAAGCACTATCAACATGATTATCCTACACATCCAATGTGTGGGTATTTTCGAGGAACACATAAGGCTGAGGAATGCCCTACCTTGTACAATAAATTGACCTAAGGTAAGGCCTGACATAGATAAGGGCACATGAATGATCAGGCATAAGCTTAAAGTAGAGAAGTGGAATCTAAAGGTGCAAACAACTCATATAAAACTAATCAAAGTGTAGGCAACTATTTGTAGTGGATTCACATCTTAGCTAATTATTGCTTTAGTCCTAGATTTACACCTAGAATATAGGAAATAGAGCCATACTGAGAGCATAAAGTGGCCAAAACCTAAAGTTGCACCTTACCCAGACCCTGCATGCTAGAAAGATGTATTGAAACAAGCTATGAGTGTGATTCAAAACCTACAAGGAGAGATCTAATTGGCATGAGAGCTAGAGGCATAAGCTACCACCTTTCACAAGAAGTAAGATGGTCAAGACGCTGAGGTATAAGAGCTAAAAAAGATCTTACACTTCTTACAAACATAAGGGATACTATTGAATAACTTTGTTTTAGAGCATGTAGGGTAAAATATAGTTGAAGTTACTATGCCATGCATAGAAAGGGCATGAGAAGTTAGGAATACCTATAATGAGGAGTATGATCAAGAAATCTTGGTGAATTCCATCATTGATGGATGGTATATATGTGAGGTCCTTGTGGACATAGGTGCTAAGGTTAATATATTGACAAAGAATGCATGGAAGAAGATGGGTAGGCCAACCTTGAGGCCTTCCCCTCACATAATTTTTATGGCTAAAAAATATAAGATGCAACCAATTGAGATTATAAAAAATGCCATTATAGATATCATGGGTATCAAGTTTCATGCTGAATTTGAGGTAATCAAGTTGGTTGAGTAAGATAATTATGTAGCACTCCTGGGAAAGCCATGGTGCTACATAAATAATGCTTATATGCACATCAAGAAGTGCTACATGAATTTTTAAATGGAAAGGAGAGGGTAGTGATCCCACACTCAAGTGACCAAGGAACACCTATGTAGAAAGTGTTGATCTGGAAGATGAGATCAACAATATCTACAACATCATAGTGCAAGGCACTGAGACTCTCTATTCGAATGACAAAGAGTGACTTTTTGGGATGATGGATAGTTAGCCTCAGACACCATTGATATTTCTTATGACTGATGAGTTGAAGAAGCTTATGATATGATTGGTCAGAGGTGTCACTTAGTGAGTGTGAAAGTGCCAACATATATGAGGACTAGATGGGTCCAAATTGATTGCACTTCAAAGAGATAGATCTCTTATAATATAAATAAGGGGAAGAGAGCATTTCAATTGAGTAAAGGTAGACTTGTCATTCTCCTAATATATAAGGGGAGAAATTGTATGAAATAATATGTCTGTAACCTTGACTCTTACATCTCAAAGGAGGTAGATAGGATGGGCACACTGGTTTATACTTTGGAAAACACTACCACTCATTGATGGGTAGTGTAGAGGCCTAGCTTACCAACTTGGAAAGATGTAAAATCATCCATATACACTATATTTGGAAAAATTAATGAGGATCTAGACATTTATGCATACTCTAATGATTTAGACCCAATAACACATATATGTTTGTGCGAAGAAACATGGATTAACTATGGTGTGAAGAAACATGGAACCTATGGGTGCATTCTTTCTACAGAACCTTGAATATGTGAGAATGAGCTTGGCATGTGGTTAATGAAATGCACCATGAGAAAACCAATTGGGATATCTTAAAGGATAAGTTTATGCACACCTTATCCTTTTCCTCACATAACTTGGAATTGATCGAACCATTGCAAATCATTATAAGGTAGTGTTTAAGGACACTTCAATCTTAGAGGAGTGCCAAAAAGATATGTTTAGGGAGGAAGGATTATCACTCTTCAATTTTTTTTGAGGAACAAGTACTCAATAATGACTCAAGTGAAGAAGATGATGCCACCTAAAAGGAGTGCAATCGGATGACCTTGATAGTCAAGAAGAAACTAGTGCACCAAATAGCAGATAACAACCCCAATGAAGAAGACCCAACTCATCTTCACATAAAGATAACTAAGGGGAGTAAACAAGTTGATGATTCCCATCAAGAAAGGAATGAGACCTACCACATGCCACTCAAGACTACCAAGGTAGACATAAACATAGAAGGGGAACTAAATATGGCTACTCTGGGTGCATATTGGTCAGATGCAAAGATAACACAAATTATGGATCTCTTGAAGGAGTTAAAAGACTTGTTCCATTACAATTATTTGGAAATGAAGGGAAGCCACCCATCCCTTTGGAAAATGAGTATAAATCTAGTGGATGGTGCAAGACCTATCAAAAAGTGCCCCTACAGAATGAACCCCAATCTCTGTGCCAAAGTTAAGATAGAGATTGATGGTATGCTAGCCACAGGTGTTATCTACCCAATACAAGAATCCAAATGGGTGAGACCCATATTTATTATAATTAATAATGATGGGTTAATTTACATTTATGTTTATTATATAATGTTAAACACTACCTGCATCATTGATCCCTTCTTGACTTCATTCATTGATGAAGTCTTGGATGGAGTCGTAGGTTAAAAATCTATACTTTCACTGATGGTTTCTCAAGATATCATCAAGTCTAAATTAAAGAGGAAGACATGCCTAAAATAACATTTATGATATAATGGGGTTGTTTCTCCTATAATGTGGTGCCCTTTGGGCTCAAAAATGTACTAGCTAGATTCTCCAGAGTGGTCATCACCACAGTTAAGGATTTTATTCATATGTTCCTCTAGGTGTACCTAGATGATTGGACTATGTATGGGCTTATGAAAGACCATTGAAAACTTTTTCCTCATGTTTAAGAGGTGTTTATAGTTAAAAATATCCTTGAACCTCAATAAGTGCATCTTCACAAAACCTTTTGAAACCTTGCTTGTTCAAATCATCTAGAAAGATGGTCTTCTCATCAATCCTATGAAGATTACTATTATTATACAACTCTAGAGCCCTTCAATGTAGAAATATGTTAGCAAATTTATAGGAAGTTGTGACTACTATATGAAATTCATAAGGTGTTAATAAAATATTGTAGTGCCAGTAAAGGAGCTCTTTCAGAAGGATGACCCATTCTATTGGGGCACAAAGAAATAAGATGCCTTTGAAACTTTAAATGTCAAGTTAGCTAGCATGCCTATTCTATAATTTCTCAATTGGATGACCCCATTACACATCCATATCAATTCATATAGCTCTATAAATATCACCATTCTAGTACAACCTAGTGAAGGCAAAATAGATCATCCCATCTCCTTCGCAAGTAGGAAATTGACCTAAGCAAAGAAAAACTATACAAAAACTAAGCATGAAGAATTGGACATGATCTATGCCCTAACAAAATTTAGTTGATATTTTTTAGCAACACTATTCATCTTCTTCATATACCATGAGGCACTTAAGTACCTCATAAACAAGCCTATTCTCCATGGGTGCATTTGTAGATGGATAGTTCTATTTTAAAAATTCTAGTTCTCAGTTATCATCAAGCATGGAAAACATAACTTGGGCCCAGACCATTTATCCTATATCAATTACAGTGATGTAATAATGCCTATTGAGGATGGCATACTAGATGCACAACTCTATAGAGTCTAACACATCCATAAAGACTTGATAGAGATGGCCACTTTTCTAATGTCTGGATTTGTACCCCAAATTATGACAACCAAAAAGAAAAAATAGCTTATAGTTCATACCACCCCTTTTTAGATCATAAGTGAGGAACTATAAAAATTAGGATGAGATGAAATTATGTACTAATGTGTTTTAGAATATGAAAGGGACTCTATTTTATGTGAGGTGCATGAAGGGATAACAAGTGGCCATTACACTAGAGATGAAATGGCATGTAAGGTATTGCAATTAGGCTTGTCATGGTCAAGTCTATTCTAATATGCCAAGGATTATGCCAAGGCATGTGACATATAAAAATACACAAGGAAGCCTAACCACTAGGATGAGATGCCTCTCATCCCCATTCTTTCCCAAGCACCATTCAAAAAATGGGCCATTAATTTTGTTGGGTTGATCACTCCTACAAAAAGGTACATAGGCACAAGATACATTCTAATGACTACTAATTATTTAAATAAGTGGGTCAAGGTAGTGCTAATAAAATATGTCACAACCAACATAACCATAAAGTTCTTATGGGATAACATCATAAGCCATTATGGGTGCTTACTTAGTTTGATTAGCGATAGAGGCACACACTTCATCAATGAAATTATGTAAATCCTACTAATAGAATACATGATGGTGCACCATAAGAGTACCCCTTATCATCCATAAGTGAATGGAACTACTGAGGCATTCAATAAGATACTAGGAATGTTCTTCATAAAGATATCTAATGTTGGTTACAAATACTGGGATGATCAAGTATCAATAGTATTATGGGCATATCGTATAACCTATAAGCACCTAAACAAGGCTACACCATTTCAATTAGTGTTTAGTGTAGAGGTGATTATCTCAATCGACTTCATCATGCAATATTTACACATTATGCGTATTGGTCATTTGGATGACCAAGAATCATTAAGTGTAAGGTTTTAGGATGTGGAGTGCTTGGATGAGGTGCACGCCCAAGCAAGGTGGATCCAACTGTTAGAAAAGGTACTCCAAAAGTTGTGACAAGAAAATCATATTAAGTAAAAGGTATTAATTAAAGGATAATTGGTCTTACTCTATGATTCCAAGTACCTCAAGCACCTAGGAAAGATACAAATTAGGTGGATGGGTCCATATGTCATCCAAAACATATTAGAAACTGGCACATGAAAGCTACACATGTTTTTAGGTGAAATGCTCCTTGGGAATTTTAATAACAACTAATTGAAGCCTTATTAGTAATAAAATGTCACTACTACCATCAGACATTGACTTTTTGATCATAGGTTAGCTATGTTATGCTGACCTAAATGATGTTTGGAGCAAACCAAACATTTACTTGTATTTTGTGTTATTGTTCTTTTTGAGTGAATAAGAGATGCTTTAAGGCCCATCAGTAAAATATTATAGCACTTTCACACATAAATCTAGTCATTTGAGGGTGAGTCAATCATGGAAACTTTCTACGCACTTGAGGCTGGATACCTAAGTTATGGGTACATGAAGTTTTATAGATTCAAAAAATTGGCACATAAAATACTCATGCACAATATTTAATAAATGAGGTGATTTTAGGCCCATAGGAGAGCTATTCTATCACTTTCATGTATAATACCAATCAGGTGAGTCAAGCAAGGTTGCTTTGTAAGTACCTAAGGTTAGACGCCTAAGTTTATAGGTGCATGGAACTCGCCAGACTTTGAAAATATGAGTACTAAGTGATGAAGAGAGGCACATAAGATGATACATGTGTATAAGACGAAAGGGATGTGAAAAGGATGCTACATACATAATACACCTAGAGAGTGAGGCACTGAAGGACCAATGCAAGGGATTTGTGTGGGGTAGGATAGGCCAAGGCAAGAGATGAAAGCACATATAAATTGACCAAGATAGTAAAGTACACTTGAAATGAAAGCACAATAGGAAGAGAAGATGGAACCTTAGAGGCTAAACTATGCGCATGTTGTATGTAATCAGAATTAAATGATGTGCATGAATAAATCCTAGATCGAATAAGATAGATCACACCTACACTTTTGATTGGGGTACACACTTGTTAAATGGGATCATGACCAATATGAAAATTTGCTAGACCTAATTAAGGGATCACTTGTATCATGTATCACAACACATCATGCTAGGTAGGGTTCTACAGCCTACAGTATAACATAATCTCACAATAACCCTAAAAGAGTCCTATGGTTTCTATATTCACTTATGATAATAAACAAGAAAGTAAACTAATCTAATAAAAAGAAAATCAAACTAATTTGGTGCTCACCAAATCTTGTGGCATAAAGTGGGGGTTAAAGAAAAATAAGTAAATAATAATTAAACGTATAAGAGACATATAATCATGTCAATATATATAAAATATTAATACATGGAAGAGAAGAATACACACTGAATTATATATCTACTCTTACAAAGGATAAATAAAGTTAGGAATACTTACCTTTGAAGATGAACCTACCAAGTCTCAACCTCTCCCTTGGCTAATTGTGCTTTACAAGAGATTGTTATGGCTTGTAAGGACAACCAAGATAAATCAGCTCTAGGATACATGACCTACCTAAGCATCTAAAAGACTTATCCAAAAGACAAGATCAGAGTTCCAAAAGAAAGTATTGAACCCTAAAGATTTATTCCTCAAGTATAATGGTCAATAAATAGATGATCATTCACACTTATTTACTTAATTCAACTCTCTTATGAAATGGTAAGGAATGACCTTGTATATATAGTAGTATCTCATCCTAAAAACTTTCAAACATGTTGGCTATGCTAGGTCGATTAGGTCAACCTAACACATTATTAAGCTAATGCCTAAAGTTTATGCTAGGTTAGTCAGGATGCAAGGCAACAAGGAAAGGCAAAGTATTCCTAGAATAATCTAGGTCAACTAGGTCGACCTAGCTTATTTAAAAATTCAAAAGGGAAACAAGGTAATAAATGAGGGGTAAGACATGAAAAATGGTGGAAATAGATAGGAAAGATAGAAATAATCTTAGGGTTTAAGGTTTTAGGAGGCAAGAGTGTAGATATCAAGTGGAAAAATGAACAAAAATCTTATGAAGCACTAAAGTTTTGCCCACCCCTTTCTCGGTGCACCCTTTAAGGCATGCACTTAAAGAGATTGAGACTCGATAGGTTCATACAAGATATAAAGTGTCATTGATCAATAAAAGTGTGAAAATATTATGTGTATACATATGCCCTAGCCAAAGCTCATCACATGTCATGTAAGTACAACATGGGATTAAACATGATGACACATAATGCTAATGCTAAGTAAAATGCAGTAAGAAACAAATAAGATAAATGAAAATAAAGAATTGAAAAATACATACCTCTAACTTACCTTAGTTTTGGAGAAGAAGACTAGAAGAAAGTGAATGTGTCCAATGTAAAGCACACTAGGTAAACCTGTAGAAGTTAGTACAAAAATAGCCAAAAATTAAAATTTTTGGAAGATAGGCATATAATAGTGAAAAAGAATCTCTATGTCATCATGAATCTAACACATTTTATGGTTTGGAAAATGGATGAACAGAAACAAAGATATGAGAAAAAGAAGGAATTTGAAGGAAAAGAAATGAAGGATTTGAGTTGCTAAAAAGTAGTTTTAAATATGAAAAAGAGAATTTATTTTGTTATTTTATATTGTAAGAGAATAGAAAAATAGATTTGAAGAGAAAAAAAGATATAATGGTGAGAGGATGACATGATAGATGAGAAGGAGCTCTAGGAGTGAGCGTGGGTGCACTATAGGTATGCATCTAATAATCTCAAACTAGATTTTGAAATCTGAAATGAATTATGTGAATTTTGATAAAATTTAATTTTAAGAATTTATATATGATTAAAATTAAAAAAATTAGATTCTAAGGGAGGGAAATAAGAATACAAGAAATGGGTTGGAAGGAATTAGGGACAAAGCCAAAAAAAGACAAGTTTTTGGCAAAATGTTCTAGGTCGGCACACTAAAACCTCCTTGGTCGACCAAGTCGATCTAGTAGAGTAAATCAGGCTAAAGTCCATGTGGTTGACCTATAGGGTATAGGTTGACTTAGCACATTATGGAAGCTAAAAACCTAGTGTAGGTTATCCAGTTAGTTTTTAAGGGTCAAAATGGAAACTTATCACTAGAGAAAAGAAAATAAGAAATGTGGAGAAAAATAGGAATTTTTTTGGTCAAATTAGGTTGACCAAAGAACTAGAGAAACCATGTAAAAACATGTAGACAGCTGAAAGAGAGCTAGAATGGTCCAAAATGACTAAATAAGGGAAAAGGAGACCAAAATAGGATAAAATAGATAAGAAATTAATAAATTATTCTTGTTTATGGTTAAAAATATAATGTATAAAGAATGTATTGTGATTATACATGACACAGAAGAACTAATACATCTTTTGTTTTTTCTTGATTATAGAGATGATGATGGTTCTAAAGATTGATGGACATTTCTTGGCTACTAGACTTGTTGGAGAGATTGACAAACAAAGATAGGGCTAGACTGATATCCATAGGTCTAAGAGGCATAAAAAATATGTGTAGGATACCCTTGAGAGTAGACCTATTAGTCATGTTCCATGGTTGATGGGAATGATTGACTAACAACTTTAGATGGGAGGTGGATGGGGATATTATAGAGGTGGCTATCATACTAAATGATGTCCATGCCATCCTTGGGCTACCTATGGTAGGCGCATTAGTGACCAAAGGGATACTAGATAGCGAAAAGGAGAGGAGATCCTTAACCATGTTGGTTACAAGCTCAAAGATGATATTACTAGGGTGGAGAGTGAGCATGGATGATGTTTGTACATCATAGATTCTAGATCTCTAAAAGTTAGTGATAGCAATTGTGACACAATAGGTGCTTTGTCACAAGTTAGATGGCAATGTACCACTATACATGGTAGCCTTGAGTAATATGATGCTAAAAGAGGGGGTGTTATATGATCTAGGCTCTGCCATCTAGGTCTAGATCATGAATGATCTATATAAGATGCTAGTCAGAGGGCATAGGGCTATAATATTGATCATACTACTAAAAACATGGATATATGAGAGATTTCATATGTATCGATCGATAATGTTACCCTATGTAGTCGATGATAGGTCACCTCAAGTGAGGAGATGGAGAGAGGACCAAGTAATGTAGGCCATGCCCTACATGCCAACACTATAGATGGTGAGATGCACTAACATAGTGTGGTGATAATATGAGTAGCTAGTGACTACCTGAGAGAGTTGGCACATAGTTAGACTAGTGCTAGAGAGGATAGAGGTGATAAGACATTGTACATGGTGGAGAGAGCCACATATGATGGCATGGGTGTGAAGATAGATGGGTCTACCTCATCTAATGACACTGATACTCATGCCCAAGTAGTGGACTTAAAATTTAAGGGATCTATGGGGGAAGAGGGTATTTATACCATTGACAGTGAGGCTGACACTAAAACCACACCAAGAGTAACCATGGACTGGTTGGGCATGATGAGGGGTAGAGTAGGAGGAGGAGTTAGAGGTAGCGATATCAGATGTACCACCACTAGCTCCATAGAGAGATGAGCTATGACCACTAAGGACATGACTTTAATGAAGGTAAGAAGAGAGAGTAGAGATCATCATCATCCTTGGTGAGTTAGCAGAGGAGCTAAAAAAGACATAATGAGTGAGAGATCACTTAGGTATAGGCTAAGATTGACAAAATCCATGGAAATTGAGTTTGAGTTGAGGAGGAAACCTATAGAGGAGGTACTAAGAGGTCATGTAGATAGGGATACTATGCTAGGAAGTCAAATGAATGGTGAGACTATAGTAGTAAAGACACATGTAGGTAACAAAAATATGATTAATTTATTGCTTCAGCTTTGAATTGAAAGATAAATAGACAGATAGATATTATGATATATGATAATGATCTAATATCCATTTGCTATTTTTTTAGGTGTACCTAAGGATGAGGAGGAGAGATGGGTGTCCCTAGTTAGGGGAGAACTCTATGACATCCTAGATGAGACTCTATAACCATACGACTCTATGATACTGAAGGATCCAAGTGTACCATGCACCCCAACTTAGGTGATCTAGTTTATACTAGTAGGAGAGGACACAAGGTAGATACAGATGCATAGAGAGAGGGTAAAACCACCAGTAGAGATGTGTGTAAGATAGAGGTAGGCCTGGTAGGCCCTATCCAATGAGAGAGCTACACATCTAGAGATAGTGACATAGATAACATATGAATATACAATGATATAAACCTAGCTAATGCATGCACATTTAGTGACCTAGATTGAGTTGGTATAGGAATAGGTGCAAATAACATGTCTATAGGGATATGTAGAGGGATTGAGATATTAGACTATCTCATTATAGCATACCATTTGGAGGATTCAGATCGAGGTCTTAATAGGCAGTGTGGCTAGGCCACGAGATAGACATAATGGAGCTTAGCCCTAGTGCTGAGGCTTTGTATATGATTGTATATGTTGTATTAAACTCTTGATATATATATATATATATATATATATATGATGTATCATTTTGGTTTACTGATGTGATTTTGTATGTGGTCACTATGGATATATTTTAATCATTTTATTGGTTGTGTATTTGGATGCTTTGGATATATTTCTTTCTAGCACATGTTTTTAGTTTTATTGTATATGCTATAGGAAATATATGAGATGTAGTTTCTTTTCTAGCATTATGAGAAACACATGCATGGTTAAAAATAAATAGTCAAAAAGACTTGGAATAATATAATCAAAATGCACTACACACTAATTCAAGGTGGGAAATGTGTAATAACATGAAAAATGACCAAGTATAAAGATTCAAGAAAGGAAAAATAATATGGTAAAAATGGGATTTATTTTCAAACCAAAGATGAAAGATTTTTTCACCAAATTAAAACAAGTAAAATCATACTATATCACATTAGGAAGTATGAAAAACAAAGTAATAAAATGGAAGGTATGCATAACATCACACAAGTTAAGAAAAACAAATGAAAAGTCAATGAAAATTTGGTCTTAAATTTATCACACTAATTCAAGCTGGGAAGTATGACAAAATTCAAGAAATGATTAAAATATTACATGCACTCAAAAAATAAGAAAATAAGAGGTGAAAGAAAAATGAAGTAAGCATAAAACATACTAGTTCAAACTAGGAAGCATGTCAAATGATGTGTAACCTCATAATCAATTGAATCATATCTCAAACTTGACACATGTAATTTTATGGTGACTTGATTATTGGAAAACTTTGTGAGGAGGGCCAGGTCCTATTTGTGGTCTTACACTGTAACTCAATAAAGGGAACACCACATAGGTTGGAATAAGCATGAATAACCAAGTACATGAGGAATAAGGGTAATAAGATAAAACACTCATAAATGAAAAATACAAAAGTATGCCAAAATAACATTGGCAAGTAGAATAATAATATTATATTAAAATACAAAAGGGATGGTAATTTTGAGAGGAATTGTCAGGTCCTATTTGCAGTCTTATGTTGCAAATCATAAAATAAAAACCCAAGGGGTGTGATAAAAAATCAATACAATATTTCTCAAGAGGAAATATGAGGAAAGGGAATGAAAAAGGGAGTGTAAAAATCAAATACTTAGGCATCTTAAGAGAATATCTTAGGAGATAAGAGGCATACTAAGAATATGAGAAGACACTAAGTGACTAGTGGTCATCTATATATAAAGGAAACCTATTCTGTATAGACACAAATATTTGTAGGTAGATAATTATGCTACTAAGATCATCTCATGAAGGTATATTGGTAAAATGAAAAATTAAAATGGACCTACCTCCCCATGATGTGTTCCCTACTCCTTAGGACCCCTTATAGAGCCATTAGTCTAGTATGAATATTGGGTACTTGTGTGAGAAAGTAGGTAGCACTAGAAGTTTTTTTTTGAATTACCCTATTCCAATCTACTAGCCTACCAAACCCCAAAGGACTTTGAATCTATGTGAAATTGACTGTGGAGTTTGAGATTCGATTGGAGATAGGAGATGTGCTTGAATCATGTCTTTTAGTGTGATTTGAATTTTAAGAATATTGCATATTTTGGCCTTTTGATATCATTTCCTTTTGTTTAAATAATTTGGCTTTTAACTTTATTTTTAAGGCTTTTTTTCTTAGATTCCTCCTCCATACAGATTTGGAATGACCAAGCATGAGAGAGATAGTGATACACATGAATGAGCTGTAGGCTAAGGATAAATGAAGATAAGTAACCAAAGAAAAAATAATGAATAGGACACTTAGGATTGAAAATGAAAAAATATGTGATTTCAAATCTCAACCATGCATATGCTTATTTTGCAAAAAAAGGAAGACAGGAAAAGGGAGATCCACAAGTAGACCAGTAAGAGGAAATAATAATGAGAAAGATTGTTTGCTAATTGATCACATGGTAAAAAGGAGATGATAACCAAAGGGAATAAGGTAAATACAACCAAGTCACCATGACAATTATTTGTGAAAATCAAGGATAATAAAGCAAACAATCATGAAGATACAAGACAATAACAAGCTAAATATGGCGATTTTGTGAGGATTTACTGGGTCTTATTTGTGATCTTACAAAGAAACTCACAAAATAAATATCTAAGGGATGTAATAAGAATAAAATATAAATATAAATAAATGATAAGTAAGAAAAAATATATGCAAAAAAATATAGAATATAAAATTAACAAAAAATATAGTACAACAAAGAAGATAATGATATAAGATAAACAAGAATTTGACATAGTGTCAAATGATATAATCAGTTATAGAAAAATAAATAAATATGAAGTACATGTCCAATCCAAATATAAATATAAAATTACCATGCATGTGCTCATAAGTACTGGTAAATATATCCACACACATTATCCAAGACATCAGATAAATCTCGATGAAGCTGGATACGAACTACTACTAATGTGTCATCGATATTTGTTAAATACTAGGCAAATAATTATTTTATAATATCCTCAATTAACAAATTAGGAATACTAATTATATCATGTTAAGGAGGGAAATTGGGAAAATAATGATCAAAATAATGTGTGGGAATGGGATCTATGGGAGGAGGAATCATCGATGGAGAATGATCCATAGGTGAAGGAGGGTCTATGGGTGGAGAAGGAACCACAGGTGGAGGCACATAAGGGACAATAAGAGGTGTAACTATGGGAGAATAAGGGGTAACCTTCTTGAGAGAATGAATTATGGGAGGACTAGTAGCTGGTCCAGGGATAATTGTAAGATGATCCTTAAGATACTACTGAAGGATATGGTAATGATCAGTATGAAGTGTGCTGCATTGGTGCCATATACAATACCTCTCACCATACTTAGGTATATAGTCAATAAAAATATTTGGAGGAGGTATGGTAGTGTATATTTATAGGGAAGAAAGATACAAGGTATCAATACATTGTCACAGCTTATGACAATGGGTAGAAGAATGAGTATCTATCCCATGAAAGCAATAGATACGCTTGTGAGTGTGTTTAGGAGGAACATTCATGGGAGAAGGTGTAAAAAGTGTGGAATAAGAGGGAGATGATGTATCAACCCATTTTTTGGGTAAAGGATCCATATTAGGTAAAGGAATCAAACCATCACCAAGAGGAGGTGATGATGGAGAAGGAATAAAACTAGTCTTAACAGGAAGAGAACTAGTGAAAGAAGCAAGAGTAGGTTCACCAATAGTGGAAGAAGCATTAATAATTGGTTATGACATAAGTTACACTATGGGAGGCATATGATCAATAGAAGGTATATGAAGGGTAGCACTAACCTTAGGAGTAAACCAATGACATAAATCAAGGAACCTAGAAAAATGGTAAGGGCTAGTCATAGCATGATCCATGAGCATAGTCCTAAGATTAGATTGACTCAACCTACATTAATTTAGCCTAAATCCAAATTAGAATTTAACCTAACCTCCCTAAGGTTAGAGTTATTTATTTGAGATATAAATACAAGTGACCACACCATATTCCATCAATATTTTGTGTGTAAGGTTATTCTACTGGAATACCTTCTTGAAGCCTTTGAGAGCAATGTTATAATACCCAATTCATGCCAAGCTTCACACCAAGCCACAAGTGAATATTGTAGAGATTATACCACCATGTAATATCATTAAAAGAATACTCAAATCATCAAAGGACAAACACAAACATCCTTATGCCAATAAGTAAGCATCAAATTTGACAAAGTAGGTAAGAATTTTATATTGTCTTTATCTCTATTTTGTGATCTTGATTATTGTGTTATGCTCTCCCTAGTTCTTAGGAAAGAGTGTTTAGACTTGTATTTTTATGATTATTTTTTTATCATTTAGACTAACAAGGGGCTAATCTACATATGGTTTACTCTTCAAAAACCTAAGGTAAAATAATAATAATAATAATAATAATAATAATAATCATCATCATCATCATCATATATATATATATCAAGGCATGTATGTGATAAATGGAATGTAGGTCATGTATAGATAGGTATACCAATTAAGTATGCAATACAAGTTTCTCAAAATAATAATATGCAATAACATTACATGATATAGATCATAACACCCATTAATGTCAACAATATTATAAATTACGTATGCCAAGGGCCACATACCAAGGGCATAAAATGTTTCAACAAACAAGGATAGGGTACACATATAAGAGGACATAAAAATGTAATAAACAAGGGACATCAAGGATTTCACATCAAGCAAGGCCAAGGGACACATATGGGTGGATATAAAAAATTTCACAAATAATGGAAATCTAGGATATCACATCAAGAAAGGCCAAGGACCACACAATAAAATTAATCTATCATGTAAAAGAGTAATGACACCAATGGAGCATAGAAAAAGTAAATATCTAACACCATCCATATTTATCAATGTCACAACATAGTAAAATGGCATATCATGTGTCCCTATGTAAAAAATGAGTAACTATAAATTCATGTGTAAGCAATATAGTTGTCTCAACAAGGGTTAATGGTCATAGAAATATATAACCTATAAAATTGAAACATGTGGAATAAGATGCCTCTAGTATTGACATGGCCACTAGGTAGAGGGAATAAAAACTTATTTATGTCATGTGTAACCTATATGTTCTACATAACACTCAAATATCATGAAATTCATGTGTGTATGTATAAAATAAGCCATCTACCAAACATGTGATAAATAACATATGAAAAAATTTAAATTAGCTTCATTTAATATTTTAATATTTTTTGATTTTTTGTTTCTTTGGTTTTTTTTTGAATATTTTAAAATAGGAATCATGTATCTAAAATTGAGTCATATGTCATATCCTAGCTTGTCCTTAAGGTTATATAATCACAGTTATTGTTCTTCTTCTAGTTGTAATTAGATCATTTAAGTGTCTTATTTCATTTCTAAATATTATAATTCTAGATAGAAAGGAACAACATCATGTTGACTTATAATCACTCTTTCTTCTTGTGGGAAATGGAGATGATTATTAATCAAATCTACTATAGCTTGGATCTGTTGTAACTGGTGTTGTCCTAATGTGAACGTCAATCTCTATTTAGGAGGCATGACCCATATTGGTTTATTTACCACCTTTGGCCTATAAACCATTAGTAAAAATATATATCTGAGTTGTCCTATCCACCATATATTATGTTATAACTATGTAATGTCATGTACCAACTATTTTAGACCTATAACACTATGTATGGCATGTTGTTAATTACCATTAATTTGAACATTTTTGTAGTATTCACCTTCCATTAAATAGTAATTGTCAATGGTTCTTATCGAGGACACTTCTTAATCATCATTTTTGTAGATGTTCTCTTTATGGGAATTAATGTTATTTACTCATGTTTTTCTTATAAAATTATAATAAGTCCTTTATCATTTTATTTTTTAATCTATTTTCAAATGCTTCACAATGATTTGTATCATGTCTCATGATTTTGTGATACTACAATATGCATTGTCTTCTTAGTTTAAGAGACATACCATGGTTTGATGTTGATTATATGGAAATGTGATAAGATGATGATCAAGAAGAAACTATAATAATGTGCATGGTCTATACTGGATTTTTTATATATTTATAATGGTATTGGAGTCTTGGGTTCTTCCATGTCAACATTATTTATTGAATGATATGGTTTTTTCTTTGTCCAAGACTTGTTGATTTTTATTTTTGGTTGGGTTGGTGGTGTGATAATTTTAAATTATTATTCACATTTAGGGTATACTCATTTTAGATCATTTTTTGTTTTTATTTTATTCTTAGAATATTGTGTATTCATAGTAGTTCCTAATTGGTCCTTATTTTTTATGTATGAATCATCTCGATATGTTCTAACTCTGATAGGTGTGAATATGGTATAAGATAAGTATTATTTTAAGGTATTGAAATTTATATTTATTATTTGATCATTTGTCATATTTTCCATATTGGTAACTTCATCATAATTTTCATAATATAATATATAAATGTTGCATCTTGATATTATGAGTTCACTATTAAAGGAAGATTGAAAATATGTTATGGTTATTCTAGATTAACCTATGATTTTTTTATGTGCCACAATTTATTGTGTTACAATTGCTTATTTTTACTTTAATTCACCCCTAATATGTATGCATCTAATTTATTTTAATTGTTTGTGATGGATAAATAATGGTGTGGTATTGTAACTACAGGTGTGATTGATCCTCATTAATAATTTGAGTGATTTTACAATATTTGAATGCACCCTCATTAGGAAGTATTGAATATGAATAGTATTCATACATATATTTAGTACATTTGCTTAATTATGATGGTATTGATTCCATAACATGTATCAATGGTTTTTAAAAAAATAATTTATAGTTTAGCTAATTAGGCATGACATGGAAAATAATAGATACTAATTTAGAGCCTTATATCATATCTAATGATATGGTTCCAATTACTTTTCAAGGAGTGTTATTGAATCCTTTTATGCTCTGATTTAATTTTTGAATAATATCCATGTTGTTCCCAAATAATTTTAGGAAGGTAGTTTTGTAAATGTTTAATCCTTAACCATTATCTAACAATACACACTTGACCAAGCTATGTTGTATTTTAACTTGGATGAATAATGGTAAATTTTACTCTATTACATCTTGCATAGGTAAATATTCTTTGTAAAAAGTGATAAATTGGTTGTTCTACTTTAATGTGTTCATAATGGAAAAAAATAATGTAGGTTTCATATTACCAAGTAAAAAAAAATCTTGCATCACCTTATATACTATATATTTCCAAACCATTAAGATTTAATGTAACTCTAATATATAAATATAAGCTTGAATATTATTTAGTTGATCAATGATGTCATAAAATTTAGGTTGGTTGGCATGTTTTATAGGATGTGGAGGGGTTTGAAGTGGAACATTTGACTACCTTCATTATTTTTCACATGGTGAGGCACCTACCTTGCCTAGTTTTAACAACATTGACCACATAATCCAAAATAAGCCATGGGAAAATAATGGGAGTGGGATTATAGTTATTATAAACTTGAAGTCTTATGGGAGGATGAAAAAATGGAGTCACATGTTCCATTTTTCATCTATTGGTAATAACTAGCATCTTGGATTGTATGTTACAACAATAGGATTGGATGAAATCTTGGGACTATTCATTAGTAATTTTAGACTTATTAGTGATTTTAGTTTGATATTTATTACTCATTTTCCTACACAATTTATGTAAATAAGATACATTATCCATGTAAAATAATATGAAAAGATTCATTTCATTAGTTGTGTTAATGAATAATATTGATTTAACATGGTCATGATTAGTTTTTATTATTAGGACAAAAAATATATATTAGGTTTGAAAATAAAACTCCAAATCTGAAATCTAAAATAAAGAAGACTTAGGGTTTATTCATTGCTTGATATGTATGTATGTATATGTATATATGTGTATGTGTATATATACATACATATATACACACACACACACGTGTGTGTGTATGCATGCATATATACATATATATATATATATATATATATATATATATGTATATGTGTGTATGCATGCATATATATATATATGTATATGTGTGTGTGTGTGTGTGTGTGTGTGTGTGTGTGTGTGTGTGTGTGTGTGTGTGTGTGTGTGTGTGTGTGTGTGTGTGTGTGTGTGTGTGTGTGTGTGTGTGTGTGTGTGTGTGTGTGTGTGTGTGTGTGTGTGTGTGTGTGTGTGTGTGTGTGTGTGTGTGTGTGTGTGTGCGCGCGCGCGTGCACGTGCATGTGCATGCACACATATACATATAAATACATACATACATACATGCACACACACACACACATCATACATACATGCATACATACACACACACATATGTACATATACATATAAATACACATATACATATGTGCACGTGCACACACACACACACAAATACATATATACATGCACACACACACATATCATACATACATGCACACATATACACACACACATATACATACATGTGTGTGTGTGTGTACACACACACACACACACACACACATACATATAAATACATATATACATATACATACATACATACATATTAGTTCACCAATATGCATTATATTATTATAATTTAGATATAACTTTGAATTGGAACTTAGATTAATAGATATGGCATTCAAAGATACATATGCATGTAAAAGACTAAGATTGATCCTTATAATTTGAAAATGGAATGTAATAAATATGTAAATTAATAAATATATCATGAGAATTTTTTTTTGTTTGATTGTCAAAATATGAATATTATTCTAGAAGTGAAAATCAGAGATAAACACACATCGAGCTTTCTTAGTTTAAGAATTGATATATTGCATGTGTTCAGCCAAAGTTATAAGGTTAGGAAAATATTTCCTATCAATATTGACTTGTGTGTAAGTGTGGAATGATTATTTTATGGTCTCTTGTGAATGTATTTTCTTACTTTATATTTGAATCCTAAAAACTAATGATATGCACAAGTCTAGAAATAACTCTCATTTGTATTAAAACCCATTTTTGTGAAAGATATAAATATATAAAAATGGGAGAAGTGTAATGGGATGATCTAAACTTCATCACCCCTCTTGATGATTGGTCACTTATTACATATATAATCACCTAGGGTGATTATGCAAGTGTGCTACTTCACTATGTGTATATAAATAATTATTGGTTTTATTACTTAACAATGTTTATTTAGAATTGGATTTTAAGTGATTTATACTTGGATTTTTACTAATCGTAGTGACATGTATGCACAATTGGAAGAATAGGGAAAATTTACTCAGAGTGAAATAGTGTATAGATATATAATGAATAATTTCTAAGTCCCTTTTGATTGAGATATTTATTTCTTTATGTATGGATACATTTGAATAATTCATCATAACACTGACACACTTTCTTAATATTCCAACCCTAAGTATGGGTTTTATTTTATAAAATGGTCATTGTTGGGAGTGAGTCAGTTCTTACTAGTGTAGGTTGTTATCAACTCATGATAATAACTATAGTTATATAAACTAACTCATGTGTAATTGGACTGATCTAAGAGTTTATAAATATTTGTGCAAGATACTTATCATTTATAAAATATAAAGTGAGGTTAATTTAAGTGTATAATAGTATAATAAAAGGGTTGACTCATAAGACAACGTGCAAGTGTGAGAGGATGGTGAATTAATACCTTTTTTGAGTGTTCAATTCATACATGGTAAACATGTGTCAAGATTGTCATTTTTAGGTACTAAATATCATATTCTAGTATATAAAGGATTCCTAAACTAAGGCTACCTAGGTCCTCATATTAAAATTTAAAATATTCAACCTACACCATCTCTAGCAAAGTGCCACTTGAGCCAAAGGGGGAGATTTAGGTGACAACAGGTCCACACAAAGTTAAGTATTTCTATCCTTACTCTCTTTAATTTATTTACTTAGTATATTATATATTTTTTACATGTTTTTATTTTTAATGTATGTGTTTATCCTTTTTTTTAATCTTACTTATACCTAATAAGTTTGTATAGATATAGGGTTCTTTAGGCATTCCATTATCACCTTAGGTTTCCCATTTATAGACCATTGTACCACTCATTTTCTTATTAGTTTAGCATTTATAGATATCTTTGATTAACTTACCTTTGTCCATCATTTCCTTAAATGTCTTATCCTTATTATATCCTTGATACATCTTTTTTTTATCACTTTTACAATTACTTATCTACATTGATCCCTAATAAGAGTTATACCCCATATCATAGGATTATTTTTATGAACCCTTTCCTATTAAAATTTGATTGTATATTACCCTATTTTGGGTCCATAGTTATTCTAGGTATCTACTTGCATTCTAAGTATATGCAGGATCTATGTTTATGACCTTATTCAAGTCCTAGTCTATCAATAGAAAGATGATATTTATAGGTCATCCTAGCCCATGCATTCACCTTTTGTTATAATTATTAATATAAATTAATTTAATCATGTGCCTTCTTGGGATTTGGATTGAGTGCCAATTATTCTCATACAACAAAGAGTTGACATGAATCACAAGTGCAATAAAACATCTTTACTTTGAGAGGGTATATGATTTCCCTATAAAATATGTATTATGTTTCCAAATTTTTGGGTGATATATCAAATGGTGATGCTAAAAATCCTAAATCATAAAATATAATCACAAAATGGCTTTAATTTTCCTTGATGAAGAGAGGTTAAAAATTCATATGTAAGTCTTGATCCCTTATTCTAAATGTATCACATTAATAATATATCTTCTAGCTCAAGATAAGAGTGTAAATACCCACTATGAAGATAATGAAGGCAATCCAATGCATTTTTTTTTTTTTTTTTTTTGGAAATTATTTTAGTAAAACTTGACTATGGTCATATTTTTTCATTGAATCTCTGATGTCTCTGAGATGTAGATAAGTATTCCCACTTTAATCAAACATATAAAATGTAGGTATGAGGAAGTTGTGAGGTAATGGTGAATTTAGGATATTATGTATAATTAGGTTTCCAAAAATAGCATAAGAGTTAACCAAAGCATGATATGCTTTGATTTGTAAGGTTATATGGTGAATTTTGTGTTGCAAGACACACACAACATGTATTAAGTAGAGGAATACTTAGTAAGGCGTGATTAGATTCTTAAAATTTTCATTCAATGGTTGAAAATTATTATTTTAAGTTTTCATAGGTACACTATTAAAAATGGGTGAAGAAGGTATAGGCATTATATATATACTATAAATAGGTTGAGAAGAGTCATCATATTCATGTTTAATATTATCTTCCATAGATTCACATTTTGAAGACATATCATTGCATGTAATTACATTATCAGTACATGGAGTTTCATTATGTTTTATTTTAATAGTAGTCTCATATGAGGAGATATATTTACATTATATTTCCAGATAGGGAAAGAATCATCACATGTATTTATATCATTTAGTATTTATAGAGAGATAAAAATAAATTTTACCTTATTTTTTCCATTGATAGAGATATAAAAGTAATTTCACATTTCTTCAATTATAGAGAGAAGTAATTGCACATTATTTTCCATTTTTAAAGAGATACAAGGAATTTCACATTATTTTTCTATCTAGAGAGAAGGAATTCCTAATTCTTTTGACATTTCTATGCAGGAATTATGCCTTTGCATTTTATAACTATTAACGTGATGAATTGTAGTGGAAAATTGTAGGGATAAAAAAGGTATACTAAAGGAAGATTCCTTGAAT